>JAKLLW010001795.1:0-11610 GCA_022814695.1 Neocatenulostroma microsporum
GTCACCGACTGGGGAATCCGCCCTACCATCGTGCGGTGCTCGCAAAGCATCCTTCTTCGCGATTACTGTACACAGCCCATGGCTTCGCTTGAGTCACTCAGGCTACTCAATGCAGTATACAGTGTTGCTTTGCAATGCGCCTTTGCGGTATGATTCACATTACTGCGGCAGGACCGTCGCCAAGCGTCTCATTCGACATTGGCATGCAGTCTGCGTCGCAAGGCCCTCGCATTCTTGTGCATCGTGGCTCAAATCACGCATACGGCCGCGAAGCATGGTGAATCTCCTCTGGAAACTTCAGGCATCCAGATTCGACACCGGTTTCGTAGCACCATCAGCCTTGAAACAGGTACGACGCGACGCACGTAGGCATTGGCATGGCAATGGTACGTCCTTCGCGTCTCCGCCAAGGATCCTGCTGCGCAAACGTGGCTTGCAGGTCGCTGAAGGCATCCATATTAGTTGTGAGACAGGCGTGATGCTTGCCCGGACGTTTGCGAAGCCGGTCAGAGAGCATTGATCCCCATGTAATACAACTGTACAGACGTGGTTCGGGTTGACTACAGCTCCTTGAGCCGAGCCAGCCGTCGTGAAGAAGAAATCTACTCTTGATGATTCATCGGTGCATTTTGGACCCAATTCTCAAAGGACAGCTCCTCGTGCAGATCCCGGTTCATCCGCAAGATGAGGTGTTTGTCGCGGCCGAACCATTTCCCGTATCTTCCGCCCTTGCAGCCTTTTTGCGAGCTTTGCGAGCTGTTTTACGGCCGGGTCGTACCCCGCAGGTAAAAACACACTCCGTTCCGCATTGATGCCGCCTGGTGACTGCTGTATGCATCTCGCGACGAATACCGAAGTCGTTGGTATTGTCTGCGACCGAGTTACAGCTGTCGCGGTGAGTCTACGCCGTGGCTTGCGACTCTGGGGCACCTTGATTCAGCCCAAACGCGCCTCAACCTGGCTGCAGCAGTGCATCGACCGCCGTACGCTTTGCAACAACACTCCCCTCGCTCGGTCCCTCTCTCGCAGAAAATCACCATTACTCATTCCCTCAGACACTTCCCCGCTGGTCCGGCTCTGGTCGACGAGTGAACCGCCCAAATGGAACAATCAATGTAGGGCTGCATGTGCTGCTGACATACGCCCTGCAGGCACGTCAGAAGCAGCTTACGTTCAAGGACTTAACAATTCAATCTCCGCTTACAACACACATCTGGCCAGACTGCAATGCTTACGCTCGCTTGCGGCATGCATACTGACACTGAAGGATCGCTGAGAAGTCCGTCGGCAGGTATGCTGAGCAATCGCGGAGCCCGTGACTCGTGAACAGCAATGCGGGCTACTAAGCACCAGCGCACCCAAAAGACTTCTGTAGCCCTGGCAATGTGTCAGAATCTCGGAAGTGGACTCATACCCTCCCTTTGAGGCAGAAGCAGTACCATCGCGACTTTGTCCATGCAAGGCCGTGTCGACAAGACCAACAAGGCGATCCGCCTCATCACGAAGTGCCACGGTCGACTGAAGGTACGGCAAAGATGGAAACGCGTTCAAGCTTGAACGCATACCGTACGAGAACTTCCAGCGACTGCCAAAGATCGCTTGCTACCCAACATTAGACCATTGGGGAATTCGCTACCTCCCATACGCCGTACACCGCGCTCCTGCCCCATGCCCAGAACGATAAGTGAGACCGCATACTACACATCATCAACACCCATCCCACTTCCCTGCCACTTCCTACTCGGCTTCAACACCCTCATCTTACTCTTACTAGGGCTCCTCACCATCTCCTTCTCTCGTTGCACATTCGCCAGCCGCTCTCTCAATTCGGCATTCTCATCCTCGAGCTCGGCGTACTTGGCTTCGAGAGTGCTGTCATGAGCCTCCTGTTCGTGAACAAGCTTCTTCACCACCGTCTTGCCACCGTCCGTAGTGTTGATGCTAGCCGGTGTGGGTGAAGATGGCGTGTTCTCTTTCTCCGCAGTCTCGTCCTCGTAGATGTTCATTTGCTGCGTTAGGAGCTCCAGCTTGCGGTCTAGGTGTTCGTCCTGCGCGTCGAGCTCGGCATCCCTGGCCGCTCTCCACCGTCTTTGCTCCTGCAGAAGCTTCGTCTCGAACTCGGTCCATAGCTCCTCGCGGAGATCTGCCTCGACCTCATCGCTCCTCTCTTCCGCCCTTTTCCAAGCAGACTCAGCGTCCTGTCTCCGTTGCGTTTCCTCCTCAAGCAGAACTTGGCTGAGCTCAAGCTGTGACCGCAGGGACGCAATGGCACCAAGAGCGTGCTCAAGCTCTTCTTGCACAGCTGAAGGTGTGATACGGCCGCTGAAGTAGGCTTTGTCGTCTTTCTTGCCGACCGCAGTGGAGCTGGCGAGGATGGTGGATGTGACGGAGGGTATACGCGGCACTGTCACTTCTCTCGCTAGAGCGCTGTACCGGAGGATTTGTGAGGTGGCGTTGAAGTCCCCTAGCGGATCGGCTGTGACGATCATGACGGCTTTCTGCGGTGTCTTGTGGTGTCCGGCGTGGTTGTGCGAGGCGAAAGAGTTGCTGAAGAGAAGCTCAGTGAGCTTGCACTGTCTGAATGGTACCATCTTCTCCACGCCTCCGTTGACTGTCGAGGAGCGGGCGTTGTCTGATTGCATTTGCATGCACTGACCCAGATACATGAGCGACTCATTGATCTTGCCTGCTTCCGCCAATGTGGCACCGGCAGTCTTAGCCGTGCGAGCGCGCTCGGAGCCTGCCAGATCCACAATCGTGAGTGTGCTACTCGTCCAAGGTCCAGGAACATGAGAGCGTCGGCGCTTCTTGATGTCCAGGCAGAAGAAACCGTGGCTTCGACTTGATGTAGCGTTGGAGCCAGTGCCGGCTACACGACGTTCGTGCAGACCTGTCTCAAGAACAAGCAACGCTTCTTCCAAGCTAGAGCAAACCACCTTCCTTAGTCCAGCAACAACTTTGCGGTCAGGGGACATCTCGGTCGGCTTGAAAAGCAGTGCTCTCCGCTTCTGCGGTGTCTTGGTCGTAGCGGATGCTGTAAGAAGGTCGAATATCCGGTCATTGTAGACTTCGTACATGCTGATGACTATCGCGTACTCGGCGGTTGTATCGATATCGATGCCTATGTCGTCAACGGATGGCTGCTGTGGCAAAGCGGATACTCTCGGCATGTATCTCTTCGATGATGGCGCAGAAAGGAAGGAGGTTTCCTGTATAGCAGAGGTAAGTTTGGTGATGCTCCGGGTAAGAATGTTTCTGTGTGGAGTTTGGGGGGTATGAGAAGACTTTGCCGGTGTCTGGTATTTGGTAAGAGAAGGGTATAGACGGTCAAAGACCGCTGGAGTAGGCTGTCTCGAAGACGTTGAGTCTCCGAGTGCAGGGAATAACCCTGGCATAGCAAATGCAGTTGATGGTCGTGGAGTAGGCATAGTAAATTCGCGTACCATTGCAGGCGTTGTTGCCCTTGCGGGTGTTGCGGCTCGACTGTAGCCTCCAGTCTCGGGTGAGTAGATAGAGTCCAGATACTGGCCGGCGGGAAGGAGGTGCGCTTCCGAGACATCTGCGGCGCATAGCGAGGAGAAGATAGTCGCGCTGTTGTCCGCATCGGCTAGGTATGGCGCAGTATGTTGGAACAGGACGTCGAGGGTGAGTTGTGTGACGCCGCGCTGAGATTTGGAGCCGAGGATTGTGTGGCTCTGGCAACAATTATCAGTATCGCCGCAGTCTCATGTCTATAAGCTATGTATATAAGCTCAACATACCTTCCCACTGCCCGTCACGCCCAAGGTAGCAAACAAGCCATCTCTTCCCTCTCGTCCTTGCCCACCCAGCACACCCTCAACCAGCGGCAGCACACCCGTACTCTCAAGTATCTCCCGCTGGCCAACATGCTCTTCGAACACCTGCGTGAACGCGAATCGCTCTATCGCGCGTTTCCGGTGGTCATGAGCAGGTGGGTGAATGGTAATATGCGTGGGTTCTGCTGGCTCCCCGGTATGAGATTGAGCTCGTTCGACATCCAGGAAGCGCTCCTTGTCGTTCGCAGAGGACGGTCGCAAGCGGAGGTAGACATCGAAGAGCGCCGTGGTGGGTTTGTGGTGGTCCATGATGTCCGTTCTGGATTCGGGATATCGACAAGATGTTCTGGATGCAATGCCCAAGAAGTTGAAGCTCCGCTCCAAGAATGTTGATCTGATTTGTTTACTTTAGCGTAGTCGCAGCAACGAGCCGATAAGACCGATAAGCCCGGGTCTTAATCAACCTTCCCTATCGCTGGCTTACTCCGTCTAAACACCCTCTCCCATGACGGAGAATCACTGCCACGAGAAGGTAGCCTGTTGGTTCAAGATTGGGCCGACGGTAAGAGCTACGCATCGTTGCTCCCGCAGCTTTCATCTGAAGCCAGGTAGCATTTTCGTTAACCTCCTGCATGGACTGACTACCGTCGCAGCAAGGAGTCCCAACGGCCATTGGAGAAAGAAGCATACTATAAACTTCACATGGCCGGTATTGTCGCTGTTGCTACAGGGTACAGCAGCTCGAACAGAGCTATTGTAATATGCTGAGAGAGCAAGCAAAAGATCCACCCTCGCCACGGTTACTCCACCTCTGTCACTGTACCATTGCCGGAGACATTGAGTCGAGATGGATCGTCTCCTTCCCGGCCTGTGCCATAGGAAAGGTGGAGTAGGTCCGACCACCTGTCGAAGTTGTTTATTTGATGCCCGATGCACGTTATGACTATCCACCTCAGTCTGTCACCCACAGTAGTCGCTACTTTTTACTCCGGCCGCAGTTCCCACCGGCTACTGATGTGGGATAAAGAAACCCACGACTCTTGTCCACACAGTGCTACCTTGATGACAGGCTACTGAGCCGTACCTCCAAGCGAACAAGCTACTGTGGGAGTAATTGCCAGCTCGGATGATGCCAGCGGCGGCCAAGCGTCGCTAAAACAAGCTGCAGTGATGGCTTTCTGGGGAGTTTAGAGGGTGCAGCGCTACTCGAACACCGTCCTGTACCTGCTACGACGCATGACCCGGTGCACTCGCCGCTCTCTGCGCTTTGATCTCCAATCGTCGAGCTCGTACAGTACCGCGATAGTTGCGTGGTACAATAATGGCGCAATGGGCTACCAGCTCTCCGAAAGATTACCGCGATGAGATGAGCAAAGCTGACGAGTGCTATAAGAATGCTGAGTGGGAGGACATGAACAGATGCCTCGAGAATGCTTTACGATGCTGCGAGAGAGAAGGGTTCCCGGACCGCACGCGTTGCAAGCAGCAGGTGTTCGGACGCTACGGTGCGCTCCAGAGAAGGTACGGACGCTTTGCAGAGGCCGCCACAGTCTTGGAGAAGGGGCTCAGTCTGGACGAGCACGATCCAAACGAGCCTCTGGAGCAGCTTGCTGTTCCAGCGCGCAGGGAGGGCGTCAGTGCACTAGAAAGCAATGCCAGGACTGGCGAGCTTGAACACACAAACAACATGGAACGTCTGGAGATCCTGGGCGAGCTTGGCACTGTGTATCGTCACATGGACGACTATACCGAAGCTGGCCGCGCTTTCGACCTTCAGTATAAGTTGGGAAATCAGCTCGTTTGGCAAGCGGAGGCAGAGGTCTGCCGGGCTATTGGGAATGCCGGCATGGTCAAGTACCAGCAAGCTTTGCTCCAACCGAACAGTCCCAGCCGTCAAGAGATGCTCGAAGAAGCTGTCCATGCTTTCAAGAGAAGAATTGAGCTGGCATCTTCCCTTCGACAAAGACTGTCGTCACTCTCGAATGACCACGAAGCTCAACGGCTTAGCTCCAAAGCCCATTCCTGGGAAGCGATCGGGGTGATGCGCTTGGCTTTATGCTACATAGCTACAGGTCAGATCGAAGATGCTGTGAAGGAAGGTAAGCGAGGAATTGCGATATGTGAGACAATGGCAGACCCTACGTCAAGAGCTCACGCGCGCTTCTATCTTGGATATGCTTTGTGGCATAGAGGGGGAGACCGGGACAAGGTAGAGGCGAAGAGACTCTTCGAGGTTCATGGTCCCGACAAGCGAGATCGATGCACACCAGCTATTGCATTTTGCAAGGAGCCGTCTGGGGAATACAGGGGTTATCTGACGTTCCTGGTCGACGAGTGCGCTGTCCGGGTTGACCATCATGACGAGTCAGGCTATACTGCGCTTGACTATGCCATCTTCAGCGGAGATCGGAAGACCGAAGGCATCATCGTCAGAGGCCTGACGCTGGTACCCGCGGAAGGAGTAGAGAGCAGACGATCGACCGAGGAGGTAACGGCTCTCAGAGATGAGGCAGCGCTCCGCAAGCACTACCGTGTCATACTACAAGAGCGATTCCGACCGGCGTTCACCGCAGGCGGCCGCGATCTACTGAACACCGTCAAAGACAATTATGCCGAGCTTCTGAGCAGCAATGCAGATATGGCAAGCGCACTTGATGAGCTCAAGTATGTAAAGTGGTCGAAGTTCAAACAGCACAAGCGGTTGCCTCGCTCTGATGATCAGCCGAGTATTGTAGAGACTTACCAGAGCAAGCCAAGCGGTAGTGCAGACGACGTGCAAATTGTCTTCCTCTCGTATCGCTGGATAGGGCCCAGTAGTCAGCCACGGATCAATGGACCAGACGATATGCAGAGCACACAGTATCTTCGAATGTGCGATGCAGTTGATAATCTGCTGGAGAAGACGAAACTAGACGGGGACCGTCTCGGTCTATGGCTGGTAAGAAAACATTCGCACTTTCTCCGATTGTGGTTCTGGACATCAAAGACTGATTGCGGTACAGGATCTTGCGTGCATAGATCAGCAGGGCGAAGCCGCGAAAAAAAGAGGTATCGATTCTTTGCCTCTGATCGTTGCTCAGTCCAAGTACATGCTCTGCTTGGTCGACAGTCGCGACGATTACTACACTAGAGCTTGGTGCTGCTCGGAAGCGAAGTTGATGGAGGCCTTGGAGGAGTCTTACGGGAGGCATGAGCGCTGGGAACATGTCCTCACCGACGAAAGAAACTCACGGTATGCTGGTACGGTCTACCGAGCTCGGAGTCTCGGAGATCTCGTGCCGTCGGAGCAAAATCTTAGCTACGAACAAGATCGGCCACACGTACGGTTTCTGGAGAGGCAGAGCAGGCTGCTCGGCAGAGGATAAGTAAAGGACATAGCCAGTAGAGAGCAATCAGTATACAGCAATCCATTGGGGCGTACCCAACTAATAGATGAAGTAAAGCTCGGTGCTATTAAGTCACCCTCGCAAGCTTGAAAGTGAACAGCATCGGTATCTGACTCCTGAGGATAGTTGTGGTATGACTGAATCTCACCCGACTTCAATGCATCTGCGAAAGAAGGCTCTCGGGCTTCTTTCAAGCAAAGGCCTGCCGTGGCGAACGGGTTGAGCAATGCATGTATCGGGCGGCGGAACCACGTCTGTGACGTACTTTGTCAACATCACCCTGTAATGCACAACGATCGATGGACACGTACGAGGGGCTGCGGCTGGCCTCTGAGCGCCCGGCTCTGGGTCTTGCCAATCAGATACTTCTCGACCTTGATCCATTGAATTTGCTTTTGCGTTCCGTCGACAGGATCTTCGTATAATTCCATCACTCGACGAGCCGATGGCTTGTGAAAGCAGGGATGTAGGTTTATGAACACAACTCTGGGAGATACGGTCAGCATAGGTCGCTGTCAGCTGTCCGCCTGCACTACTACAGACCTGCCTGCAGGCTTCAGCACCTTTGGCAAGAAATGAGCCAACGGGTCCAAGTCTGAGAGCTCTTTCGGGAGCATGCTTCCAGTGATCACATCGAACCCCCCAGCATGCTGGTTAGCAAACCTGTCCATGTCCTCAACATTCAGCAGATCCAACCGCTGGAACTGAATCTGTTTCCCACTCTTGCTTGCGCGTGCGGATGCAAACTCAAGCTGGGCTTCACTGTAATCTGTTGCAACAACTTCTATGCCGTCTCCAGCGAAGTCTCGAGCGACCATGCCATTCCCAGTGCCTAAATCCAAGACTCGATCTCCCTTTTTGAGACCTCGGATCATCTCTCGCACACCAGGCAGGATCAACTGGGAGAATACATCGTTGCCCTGATCGCCGAGCACCCCATCCCAGAATCCCGCGTTGGCATTCCATTCGTCCAGGTTGGCGGATTTGGGCGTCCCATGAAGGTCGGAAGACATAGCTATCGTCGCTATCGGAGGTGATGTATTCAACTGCACAAACTGGCAGTGTACCTGATTGACGTAGTAGCTCGAATAGCGTCTGACAGTTGAGTCCAAAACTCAAAAGGCCACCTCAGGTTCGATCATTCGATCTGCATATTGTTGGGAGTCCGTGAAGGTCGGAGTAGGCTCGGTTATGTAGGTCGAGATTACAGTGGGTAGGGCTTTCGTGACCGGTTCATGCGAGGAAGTCCTATGTTGGCTATCACAAAGTACAGAGCAACCAATGACTACCTCCTGTTCCTACTTGAAAGGTAGGATGATGACAAGTGTGAGAACTTTGCAGTTACATGGCATCTCTGGTTTACATACATGACTAAAGACTAACGTATCTGGTATCGTGCGATAAATGAATCAAGCAGTAGCGCCTCAAGTCTTACTATGACATGGTCCCTCTCGCTCAGAACGCCATAGCATTTCGCTAAATATGATGCAACACATCCGGCCATTGTTCGTACTGTACTTTTACATGACCGCCTTTGTGTCCTGCCCTGCCGTTGTATGCGTTGAAGACATGTCGTATAATGTGCGAAAGAAGTGAATTATCTGCCTGAGCAGTGACGTCTATGCGGTGAATGATACCGAGTTGCGATACGGCGACTAGAACATACCGCCTTCCATCGAGGCGTTGGTCTGCGGGAGCGGAGAACGCTGGACGCGCTCGGGAGAGACTGGCCCGCCGGATGAGAAGCCGATTGTCTGTAGAGCTGGGCTGCTGTGGTTCTCGAAGCTTGGCCTGACTCCTGGGCGCCCTTCGAAGCCGCGAGGCCCTTTGCCAGCCTGGAAGTCTGGCTCCGTCGTAGTTCGGCTGATGTATGGGTCTGGCGTTTTCGAGCGGCCGAAGTTGCCGTAGTTGAGCGCCTCTTCACTTATGCCGCCACGGCCAAGACCGAACATCTTGCGGGTGCCGCGACGTCTCGGGTTGATCGGAGGGAGGGGTGGTGCTGGCTCGTCCATGCCATTCTTCAAAGACGCGCCTTCTGGGAGCTCGACGGTGTCGATGTTGGATGTAGCTGAGATCAATTTCGGCTCGGAGATGCTGTTCTTGGAGACTGTCCTCTTACGGAGCATGCCTTCCCTGGGTTGAATCACCGGCATGTGAGGCGGCGGCTTGAAAGTCGCACTCATCGGAGTGTTCGCGCCAGACAAAGGAGGTGTTGGGTTCTGCGCGACGGGTGAGATACCGGGAGAAGCGCGTGAAACGCCGCCATTCGGATTGTACACATTCGACGATAGTGTGACTGGCGTGCCGTTGGGTGCAAGACGGCCTGTCTGGAGGGAGCCGAGGTTCTTGGGCTCGAAGTAGTTGCTCATCCCACCAGCGCGACTGTTGCTTCGAGCTCGAGATCCTGCATCGAACTGGCTCTGGCCAGCCTCTGGCGAAGGCCGAGGAGTGAGCTCACGCGGCATCATGGGCGACAGATCCGGGTGGCCGGCTGCGCTTGAGCCCACGCCGTCCGCCATTGCCTTGTCCAGGTCGTCACGGTATGGTCCTGTCCTGCTGCGGGAACGTCCAGTGGTCATCTCGGAGTTTGACCTGCTACGGGCCCGGCTCGCCGATGAGGGTGATTGGCGGCCCTGCTTGCTTGCCTCGCTGTCTCCACGAGCACGAGGTGGCTCCCAGTCATTCATCGGACCTTTAGGTTGTGAAGTCGGAAGCGGAGGCCTGGAGCTGGAGTCGTTGCGCGGCCGAGTGGATTCGCTGCTATAGCCAGCCCTCTCATACTGCGAGTTGAGCGTGGTACTGCTTGCGTTGCCACTGAGACCAAGCATCTTCATCGCTTTCGTTGGAGCTGAAGGCTTTCGGTCGCTGATATCGACCGAATCCCTACTAGACTTCGATCGTAGCATGCCGAAAGCCTTGAACGCGCCACCAGCAGTTGGGACGGGACTAACGCCTCTGCTCTGGCTCTCAACAATGCTCTTCATACTCTCCTGGATGGCATTGCGGCGTGCGGCAAGCTCGTTCGCGAAAGCATCACGCTCTTGCTGTGTTGCCGTGCTGGCGTCGCGAGTGTGCTGCTTCCGTAGTTCCTGCTGCCAAGGTGTTCCGCTCACGCTTCCCTCGTCTTGTGAGACTTCGGAATGGCGCAGTGCGTCTTGGCGGGAAGGCGCACGGGAGCCAAACTGAGCTCCGGTCTGCATACTCTCAATAGGGCTGACCATGCCTTCAATAGGGCTGATAGAGCTTTCCTCCCAACCGTCTCCGTTGATGTTGATCGCGTTATCAATTTCGTCCAGGTCCCACGGGTTTGAATTCGTATACGTCGACTCAATGCGAGACTGTGTATCGAGCGTGTTGCGCACTTCGTTCTTCGCATTCCATGGCATATTAGGAACGTCGGGTATGTCATCCTCATCCGGCTGGTCTTCAGGATATATCGAAGACTGATTGCTCTTCTGGCGCAGATGGTGAACGATGCCGTTAAGGGGTTGTGCAGTGCTGGGCCCAAGAGTGGGCGAGTCAATATCAGGTACAGTACCCGAACCTGCCTCGAGCGCATCATTGCGTAGTGAGCGCGAGGACGCTGTAGGTCGAAGTGGCTTCGGTTCCAGGTCCTCGCCCTCTTCATCCTCCTCTGCGAGACTCGGCTTCGAAGCATGCCCTCGCAGAGCTGGATGCTCAGACACTGAGGGCAAACCTGCTGGTTGCCACCTGTTTGTCTGCCCGCTATACCCGAAAGCGCTCGGCTGACCATACCCGTGCCCGGTCCGCTGCTCATCATCCTCTTCTTCCTCACTGTCGCTTGCACTGATGTTGCCGAAGAAAGTGCGATGCGTATCGTACTGCTGTGCGCCGGGGCCTGTTGGCAGCTGATTGACGGCATTCTGGAAGACATTGTATGCCTTTGTCGGCTCATGCTTTCTGGATGCGGAGCGTGATCGGGATCGCGCCGAGCGCGCAGAAGCATTGGAAACGTTCGAGCCGCTCCGTGCGCGGTCAACTTGTTCCAGGCGTCCGATGCGTTGGTGTACCGGCGCATTTGATGCACTTCGCTCGCGTTCTGCCTGCTCAAAGCGCGCGAGGCGTTGTTGTACTGCGGATTGGGAGGCGGAAGAGTCCTTTCGAGGACCACCTTTGGACTGCGACCGCTGCAGCAGCTGCTGACGCTCGAGATACTGCGCCTCATCGAATTGCTGCTTCGGCTTGTTGAACGCGCCCATTGCTGTTGCCTTGCCCCTATCAGCTGGCTCCAGTGCTTGATTGAGCTCCGGAAAGAACTCCATTGCGGCCGGACTGATGGGTGACTGTGGGCCGCTGGTCATGGGGCTGCCATTGCCAGAGGTTGGCTTCCGAACGGAGCCAAAGGTCGTCAGTGGCGCTAATGGAACAGGACTCTGGGTCCGAAGAGCGTACACTGGCTGTGACTT
>JAKLLW010001796.1:0-11603 GCA_022814695.1 Neocatenulostroma microsporum
TCGCGCATCTTGCGCGCCTCCCCAGAGCCCTCCGTATACTGCTCGAGGTGCCGTTGCATCTCGTCCATCTCAGCGTCTTTCGCCTTCGCATAGGTCTCCAGAGACACAATTTTCTGCTGCGCGACTAGGAGATCCGCTTCCAGCTGGTCCTCTGTCGTGTGATCGGAAGCCTGTGCATTTCGCAAGTCCAGAATGACTGGTCGTGCCGCTTCGATTACATGGGAAATACTGTGGTATTTATCCTTGCGGCACTCCTCGGGAAAGGCGTAGATCAGTCTGCACGTTGCTTCGCGGAGCTTTTCGATCTCCGCGGTCGTACAAGAGATATACTGGATATCTTCCTGTTCGCCGGTAGAGCCGGTGGCCGCATCTGGGAGGTAGTGAGTACTACTTGCGTCTCCAGCAACGCCATCGGATGCAGCAGCCACCGTTGCGGCGACTGGCGCGGATCCTGCGGGCATCTCTTTGGCGTCCATACCTGAGTACAAAGTTGCTGTTGGTTAGTGTTGAGAAGCAGAAGCCAAAGACGGGGGTGAAAAGGATAGTTGATAAGCTGGAGAAATTGAGTGATGCGCGATGAACCAAGGTACCGGGTGTAAGTGTCACGTTCGCATCATACCTGACTTCGCGTGCCATTGGCTCAGTGTTTCAAGTCATACCGCTTCTACTGTGCCTAAGGCTGCTCGCTCGTACGGCACGCGGAGAAACGCCTGCTCCAATCGCTGCTTATCCTCCAGCGCTGCAGCATACTGCCATTGTAGACCTAGGAGACCATCATTAGTAGCAACTAACGACGGCGGTTGAACAGCTCGCGGTCACCGTGGTGGGTAGATGTTTGCTTCGAGTCGTCTTCTTCGCTGTCAAGCATGTCAGCGCTTCATGTGCAATATTGACCAAGCGCTTTGTGCGACTGCATACGTACGTGCGGCGGTGCCAGTGGACTTCTTGGTATCAGGCTTAGAGCGCCCATTCGAATCGTAGGAGCCGCCGCATGCTGTGCAGGTGGTGTTTGCAGGTCCGTAGTGGACGCCGTCGCGGATGGAGTTGACGCAGTAGGCGCAGGGCATGTTGGGTGATGTTATTGATGGAAGTGTGTGTGTTGTTGGATTGTCTTTTGCTGTTCGTGGAATAGTTGTGGAAGGTTGATGTGTGGATGTGCCGAGTCGTGAGAGGATGCGCGCTGTTAAGTAGTAATTGATTTGTTGTGGCGGAGGCAGCAGTCGCGTGCAGAGCGGGTGTTCCCCAGGCCAGTGAATGCTCGAGAGACCGCGAGGTACGCGGCTATTCACTGCCACCGGCTGGCACAGACACACCCAATGGCGGTTTTGAAGCTTCAGATCTCCTGGCTCAAGTATTGTCTTCTTGTACAGCGGCTCACTAAGAAGACAAGGCTTCCAGAGATGGTATCCCTCGATGGGCGCAAAGCCCTGCGTCGGCTCCACTGCTGCTACCTCTCCCATCCTGACTCCCGATCCGGCCGTTGGGCAATCGACCCACTCTGCGGGCACGGGAGCCCTTCGCACACGTACCTCAGCACATGGAGGCTGTGTGAGCAGTTGTCGCCGCCACGAGGCTTCTGGGCGGTCGAAAGCTTTCGCGTGGAGAATGTTGATACCCGAAGACAGAGTAACGCCTGGATGCTCGAAGACAGTTCGAGGCGCTGATGTGGCAGTGTTAGCCCAGCGCGGATTCTTCCCATCAGGATCTTTGAAGTGGCGTATTGGCATGTTGGTGATCGGCTTGAAGAACAGGGCTTGCTGCAGCAAAGTCGAGGCCTGAATGATATCCCGCCATTCGCGGCATACAACCTGAGTGCTACAGAAAATATCCGACATCGAGAGCTCCATAAAGATCATTTCCGCCAGCTCCGGTAAGCCGAATACCTTGAGACAGGCGCCGGTTGCTGGAGAGCCTGTTGCGTATTAGCTGTTGTTCCTGCGTACGAGGTGCCTTTGATTCACTAGTACCTGGGTTTGTGTCGGCCACCGCCATTGTGGCCATTGTTCGATGATGAGCTGGTGTCCCGTTTTGCAATTGCTCTGGTGCGTCTCACAATGCTGAGTGGCTTAGAGAGAGGAAATAGTAGTCTGCAAATTGTACAGAACGAAGTGCTGTAGGAATGACTGAGAGGTTGAAGAAGGCCTGCTAAGAAATACGTGTAGCAGCAATTTGCAGGCTGAAATACACTTACTATGCGGTCACTGCTATCGTACCACACACTGGGTGTGTTCCAATTCCGCTACGACGCACAGATGGTCCGTCTAATGGACGGTCGCGGCAGACTTTGGGCATTCCGGTTGCCTCGAGACCCAGAGCCACGGCTGCTCTGTAGTCTATCCCGGAACGAGCCTGCGTACCCTTCTTGACGTCCAGTCCGAAACCTGTGCGCCCGACTTCTTCATCCAAATCTGGTAATGCCGTTGGCAAGGCTGTTTTTTTTTTTTTCTTTCAAGTATGCATCGAACTTGTTCCAGAACACATTGCGGTTCAGTCATGGTCTCTGTGATCTTTTTGTGTCACGGGCTCGGACATCCCCTGAACCATTCTGTAGGACCATGCGTATAAAGACATTTCTCGCAAAGCGGTCTCTGTCATCATGTTCGTCGTCGTCCTCGCGATGGGGTGGGATGGAAGATGGTAGGTTTGTAGAATAGCACGCGACAGCTTGACGGCTCCAAAGTCCGCTCTTTCCCGAACGGGCTGAAAGAGGAGAAACGCCGAAGCTACAGTGAGCTTAGCAACCGCCAACACCTTTGAAGTCGCAAACCACCCTTCCCTCTGGTCACTCCTTCCTCGCCGCCGGAATTTCTGTACACAGCGCTCAGTATGGCGGCAGCAATTAAGGCGCTCAATGCGAAAATCAGGGCCAACCCCGTCGCCGACTATGTCTGCTCAACCCGTGAGTCTACCGCAAGAACGGGGAGCGTATAAGAGCTGGGAGAGGGTCTTGGTCGCATTGGACACGACGAGATTGGATGCGCAAGACATTGGGACACACTGGCTAATACATACATGCAATGTGCAGACTTCTGGGGCCCAGTCTCCAACTTCGGCATCCCAATTGCAGCAGTAATGGACACACAGAAAGATGCCACAGTGTATGCTTCCACCACGCACCTCGACTCAACCTCGGATAGCATCTACATACACGACACCACGCGATCGCAGCAACAGAACTGACATTATCCTCCCACAGTATCTCCGGCCCAATGACCCTCGCCCTCTGCGGCTACTCCGGCGTCTTCATGCGCTACGCCCTCGCCGTCTCCCCCAAAAACTACCTCCTCTTCGGCTGCCACGTCGTCAACTTCTCCGCGCAAATGACACAGGGTTACAGGTACAGCAAGTACTGGTACATGGGCGGACGGGAAGAATCTCTTAAGGCTAAGGCGCAAGATGGGTTGGCTGGGGCTGAGTCAGGGTTGCAGAAGGTTGGGGGTCAGGTGAAGGAGGCGGCGATGAAGGTGGAGAGTGGTGCGAAGGATTTGGTTGGGGAGGCGAAGGCGAAGGTGCAGGAGGTTACGCGATAAGGAGGTGTGTATGATGGGAGAGGGGGAGGGAAGTGTGAGAGGGGTGGAGCCTATTGTGCTTCTGCCCATGAGGGCGGACTTCGTTGCATCTCTTCTGTGCTGTACAGCGTCGATTGCATACTGCTCTGTCTCGATTGGCCTCCTTGAGACTGCAACTCCGCACTCGGCCGCATCGTCTCATTACACATATCCATCATACACATATCGCTAACAACACATAAGCAGCGACCAGCGCTCCCAACAATCGACTCCCATTCCTCGAGCTCGGCGCACCACCGAACCCAGGATCTCCATCGTTGCCCTCACCAGTCTTGCTGACTTCCTGTCTGAACTGTCCCTTGACATTGCCGGCCGGAGTATACTCGCACACCACGTACCAGCCTTGGACGCCGTTGCTCGCGCTGTTACTGCACTGCACAGCGCCGCAGCCGATGGTAGTCGTGTTCTTCCACACAAGCTGCGTGTAATGTCCGGTCTTCTCGGAGAACTTGGGCTTCGCGTAATCGTACTTCTTCTCCTCGTTGGCCCATGCATCGATGGCGAGTACGGGGCTCGCGTAGCCTTCGGCTAGGTTCTCGCCGTATTGGCCGCCCTGCGCCTGTTAGCGTGTGCGCGTGCATATCGAGAGGAGAAGAGAACGGACCGAATGCTGCCATACACACTTCTGCGCATAGTTCTGCGCATACGTCGCAAGCTTGTCATCCCATGTGAGCGCGCTCGCTTGATGTTGCGCGCGGTAGTAATTCGTGCTGTTGATCACTGCTGCTTGAAAAGCCTGGCCGGAGTATGACATGGCTCCAGTAGCCATTGCTGAAGCAGAAGATGTGGTCATCGATGCGCCGCTTGCAAGTCCCGTCGTGCTGCTGAGTGCGACCGCTGTCGTCTCCGTAGTAACACTCTGGATGGTACGCGAGTCCAAAATCAAGGTCGTCGTAATGGTAAGGACAGTAGACGTCAACGTCGTCGTCGTGGTTGCCGTGTCTTGCGCCTGCGCCAAGTTGGCAGATAGAAGGAAGGAGAGACACGCCGCCAGGGCGCGGAAAGTGACGCACAGCATCGCGTGGCTACCTTGCTCGCGTACCTGGTTTCAGATCCGACGGAATGCTGGGAAAGTCGTCGAAGGAGAAGCGAAAGTCATGTTCTTGTCGTCGCGGTCACATGGAGGGAAAGAGAGTCGGTCGTACTTGAGCCTTTCAGTTTTGTGATATGGTCGCACCCCTCATCTCATGTCTCATATCGCACATGAACAACCTTATCAACGCCTGTTTCGTCTTGATTGTTTGAGAGCTGTTCCATTGGAGGTCGTGTCACGTTCGCGCTAAAACTTGCCCGCACAGACCTCTGCCGCAACTCCGCAAGCGCTTCTGCCTCAGGCCCCCAACTTCGCAGCATAAAAATTTCGCGGACCTCGCCCTCCTCTTCTCTCCGACATCAAAAAGCAACTGAGCCGCCACGACCGGTACCCTCTCCCACAACCCTTTACTGTGGTTGAGGGAGCCTACGGTGCCGTGTTGCCAGCCTCCTGCGGGAGGCATGGCTCAGGAGATCAATATCCTCCTGGATATAGGAAGCCTGCTCCTCGATGGGTTGCTTTGGTGCAGCGATGAGTTGGAGGTGTCCGTGAAGGGAGTACATCATGATGTACCTTGCATTGCATTGCTCGAGCGAGTGACAAGGTTCTGGATGGCTTGTTGCCGCGGTGGAGATGCGTGGGTGGCAGCGGAGGGTAAGCCTGGAGACTGGTGGTGTAGCATACCTAGGCGAGTACTGTACCTTGAGCACTGCTGTCTTTACCAACACCGTTCTCAAGATCCTTTTTTCAATCCTCGCTGTTCCTATCTTGTACCACCGGGTCTGTCCGGTATACGTGTCAACGGTGCACAATGTTTCCAATGCGCTCACCTCTCGTTCAGTGCGGACCACGGTTTCCGGCCAACGGCAAGGTCTGAGTAGCCACGCAAATGTACCAACATGTCGAACCCATTTTCGCTGGCTGATACCATACCAGCTCTCTTACTCTCATCTCTGCCGCCTCGACTGCCATGCACGAGGCCCTGGCAATACCGGAGCTCCTCGAAGAGATCATCTTGTACCTTCCCATCCAGGAGATTCTTTGTTATGCACCACTCGTATGCCATACGTGGAGATCAATCCTGGCAGCCTCTCCACGAATACAACAAGCTCTCTTCTTGCAGCCTTTGCCTGGAGCGCCGATCAGGTTCACATGCCATGGCTCTACATATTCCTGGATAGCGCGAGACAACAACTCTAGAAGCTACACGCCCTTAGCCAACCCGTTCTTATACACCCTGCGGATACTACTCAGCAGCGACATCAGCGAGGGATGGGGATGGCGCCCGCTGACCAAGCGCAGGAAGGAAGCGGTCTTTCGACCGGAGGCCAGCTGGCGCCGAATGTATCCTATCCAACCGCCGACTGATATTGTCCATGGGCCGCGCTATCTGGGTTATTACCATAGCGTATATAACGACACGCCTGCCATTACGGATCCATCTGGCGTCCGCATGGAAGATATGCTTCAGCATTGTACGAGTGCTTTCAACATACCTCTGTTACTCCTTGGCATCGTAGGCTACGCTCACTGTCGGCACGTGACCTACGGGCATGAGGTACGACCCATTACTCGGCCCAAATGAGTCGTTGGCCAGGCGCGACCACTGCACAGCTTGGGTGGCAATGCATGCTACTCGAAGAAGCTGTAGCCAGCGTGGAGATAGAAGGACAAGGCTCGGTGACAACAGACATTTTAGCCATCTCATGAGTTGCGAGCGCACTGCTGGTGCTGTATCGCCTATCAGGCGGCCGTGACCGGATGGAGTCCTCGAGGTGGCTCATTCTCATCCCCGGACATACATGTGGTACTGGAGCCATCTTATAGCCCCCCAGTGGTCTGATAGCGTCCCTTCGCGCTAGAGGCGAAGCGGCAACGAACAATGTCACCAAGCCTCGGGAGTTGCTCGAGTTCCTGCGTGTCATAACCCAGAACAGGAAGTCGGTAGAACTACAAAGTAGATGGAAACATTCACACTGTTGCCTCAATCATGTGGCAACCCGCGAACCCGTCAGAGCCGGAGTACATGATTCCCTTGCCGAAGCTTTCACTGCGCGGGCGCAGCCGCGTGGTTTCCTTGACAAGTTTTTCAGCTGTGCGAGAGGCATTTCACTTTTGTTCATCGCCTGCAACGCACCAACTCATCCCAGGACAACAACTTGAGCCGAGTGCTACACCTCACACGTACCATGTCAATTTCTGCTGCTCGAAACTGCCCTTGGCACAACATTGCTATCAGTCCAAACACCACACCGCTGCGCCCGACTGTCTCCGAACAGCGGAACTATCGTCAGACACCTCGTGCGACCTCCGAGTATTCAAGCACCTTCACCACTTTGGGAAACTCGCAGGCCCGCGCTATCTCAGAGCAGTCAGCTCACTCCATGAAACCTAACTATGGCAAGGCCTCAAGCGCACGCCAAGGCACGCACAGGAGCGTCTAAGTTGAGAGAATTCATGAAAGCTGTTCTCACCGCCAACAGCAATGTCGCAAACGCGGCAGACCCTCCGACTACCGAGTCTGACCCAAATCTGAGGGATGCTTCCGCCCGAGTCTTCGCCGTCGACGAACTGTGCGAAGCCATCTTCCTGTACCTCCCAATCCGCGACCTAGTACGGCTGCCGCTCGTCTGCGAAGCGTTCCGCGATACTATCGAGACGTCGCCAAAGCTGCAACAAGCTCTCTTTTTCCGGCCGTTGCCGGGAAACCCTTTGCAGTTCAACCACACTACTCGCACATGGGCCGAGAACGCCGATGATCCACGTTGCTATTCAGTCCACAGGAACCCATTCTTCGACCACATGACCAACGCCGACTACGCGATCCATACCTCTCACAAGATGCAGAACGCACTCATGCGTCCGGAGGCCTCTTGGCGGAAGATGTTGGTGTGCCAACCACCGACGATGTACGACCAAGAGCACCGCCATACTCACACCAGCGCTGATGGCTTGGGTCTGAGGTTCAGCGACCTAGTATGTGCTATATGCACTCGTTACCATGGACCGTCTGTGTCAGGAATCGCGAGAGGCGGTGTACGTGGCTCAGCTCAATGGAAGGAGGTAGAGTTCGCGAACGAGGTGCGGCGGATCGTCAGGCCTAAGTCGAAGTGGCTGCTGCCTAAGGCTTCTCCGACCGAGTAGGTCTAGTTCAGACCAAGCGGTGCGGCGTCAGCAGCATAAGACACTGTCGTCATGCTGGGAGCGGTACAAGGCAGGGGAGGGAAATGTGGTCTTCGCATGGCTGTTACTGCCCGCCGGCATCTTAAACTGAGCAAGTATAGTGCAGCTGCGAGGTGCAGCGTTCGGGCCATACGACACTGTCAACATACTGGGAGCTGAGCCACAAAGAGGACAAGGCTTGTGATACGCTCGGAACGTGGTTACTGTGGTCTCCAACGGAGCACAGATGATTCGGACTACGGGGTGCGACTTTCGAAGCACATGGCGCTACAGGAGAAGCGATGGTGGTGTGTGTTTCCTACCTATTGTGTGCGTCTACTACAGTACTACCGGCCAGAGTGGAAACACGGGAATACAGTACGAAGACAGAAGCATTCACGCAGGTTTCATAGATTGACGTAATTATTCGTTCACGTCCGCCTCTTCCTCCGCCCCGTTTTGGCAAGCCACTCCACTCACTGTTTGTACGGCACTTCGATGCCTTGATTGAAGTCTCTTGCAACTTTACCCGTGCTACAATTTCCAATTCACGCTGGTCTACCAAATCGTCATGGCTGAGACGGATACCCCAGTGCGCCAGCCGTGGGCTGCCGTGTTCGCCATCAAAGAGCTCCACGAGGCTATGCTACTCATCTTACCAATTCGAGATCTCCTACTACGTCTCCCGCTCGTCTCCAAAACATGGCGTAACACCATCGGAAACTCACCACGTCTTCAGCAAGCACTCTTCTTCCGTCCATTACTTGGTAGACCGCTCCAGTTCATCCAACCGGGTCTGGGCTGAGGACTCGAACGACAAGCACTCCTATACGATGCACAGGAACCCCTTCTACCTGCCGCTCGCCTACGTCTGCCACCCATCTTATGAAGAGTACAGTGCTCTCGAGCATCCGAAGGCCTCCTGGAAACACTCGCTCGTCTGCCAACCGCCAGCGAGTACGCACTACGGCAGCATGACCAGGCTCGGTGATCTGGCTTGTCCTCTTGATCTCCATCCGTCAAAGATGCTAGAATGTCTAGACGGACAGGTTCACTGGATGAACGTCGACATTGCGGACGGGGTGCGGTTCGTCCGATCAAAGCCAAAGTTGTTGCTGCCGCCGGCATCTCAAACAGAGCAGACCTAGCATAGTTATCGAGGACTGGCGCTGGTGGCATGAGGTCGCTTAGTGGACACGGAGAAAGATGAGGCGGAGACGGCAACTGAAGACGGGAAAGCGACATCAATGGTGCAAGGCTTGCTCGAAAGAAGGCTGATACACCACGCCAAAGTCGTTCTGCTGATGTCTCCGAATGAGCAATGCTAAGTTGAGTGGTGGCCGTCTGTTCTAATAGGTCGAGGAGCTGAGAGTAGATGGGAGAGAACATCTTCGTGACGCATCGTCCAGCGAGCGCTGTTCACTGAGACAGCCGTGGGCGCAAGTAACTTGGTGGACAGAGTCGACATATCTATCCAACAAACAGCGTTTCTGTTGGAACCAAGCCTTGTCTTTGGATCTGCCCTCACACTTGCCTCCGCAACTTTCTTCGAAATCGTCCTCACACTCTTGCACCCTTTCTATATAGACAACCAACTCGCAACTCGTAGATCGAGTCAGACTTCTCGATACCCCAACAAGTCTGCCGTCTCACCACGCCCAGGCAAAGCTGCTGGCCTGTACAAGAGCCGTCGAGACCCCAAGCCTCCGCAATGGACAAAGTGCTAGCAGTCCAAGAGCTCCTCGAAGCCATCCTCCTTAGACTACCAATCCGGGATCTTCTTCTCAGAGCGCCGCTAGTCAATAAACACTGGCAAGCCACAATCAGGGACTCACCCCGTATACAGCAAGCTCTCTTCTTCAGATCCGTGAACGGCAAACCACTTCGATACATCCAAGATATCCTCCCGTACGGATGGGCCATTCACGAAAGGGATCCATACACTTACACAGTCCTCGCCAACCCCTTCTACAGATCTCTCACCCAGCTCAAGAAGCCAGCGGTGTCTGACAAAGACTACAAGGCCCTAATGCATCCAACAGCTTCTTGGAGACGTATGCTGATATCTCAGCCTCCGACGTTACGGTCCTACTGCGAAGTCTGTAAGCATTGTGTCCACAAGCACAAAAGCAAGGACGCACAAGGCCTCCGATTCGGCGATCTCGTGTGTGACCAGACCCGTCCCCGACATGCGACGCTGGAAATTGGGAGTGGCGGCGTCTGCGGTCGTGCACACTGGTATTACGGCGTTGAGTTCGGTATTGAGGTTCAACGGGTGAGGCGGTCGAAGCCGTGGTGGACATTGGAGCAGCTACGTCTGGAAGCACCAGAAGGATCCTGATCCGTGCTTCCAAAGATCAGCCATCTCGAAATGTTCGACGGTTCGAGAAGGCTGACATCAGACAGAAGCGTATACAGGACCTCCAGATGTTGGTATGCTTTTGGAGAAGCAGGGACATGTCACATGTCTCTAAAGGACGGACTGCGTTGCGAAAGTTGGTAGACGATACGGGCGCACAGTTCGTGTAGATGTCTAACGGAGATAGGCCGCTGAGCTTTGGTCGGTATTGACGGATCCGGATTCAACAGATGGTTGAGTGTACGCCTCGTTGCCTTTCAGGGGATCACCGTTGTTTACACCGTCCGATAGCAGTGCGGAGTCCGTGTCGTCCTCTTTCGTACCCCTGCTGTCACTGAGTGCACGTAGTGCCTACAGGACTTTCGGGTCGTTCGTCAGCTTGCTATTACCGTGTCCGAGACGTTCTCCTGATCTGCCAATGGATAGACTGCTCCAGCAGAGCAAACCTAACCAGGAGAAGAGAGATCGTGCGGCGAAGCCGGCGGTGGTGGCAAAGGTATGAGCAAGCAAAGCAATGTAGCACATGTGCATGAGAAAGGCCGGAATCATCGAGCAGTAACATAGAAAAAGGGGATGGTACGATATACACTCCGATGGATCAATACCTAACGTCGTCGCCTACCCGGATGAGACTGGTGGAGGCGCAGGAGACCTCGCCAAACCAACTTGCGGAATATAAGCAGCCGTATGCATTGTCAGTAGACCAGAATCGACCGGAGAGCGAGACGAGAGGGCAGCGTGGCGTGTCAACGACCGGCCTCGAGGGAATCAGATATATAGCCAATCTATGTCTGCCAGCGAGCGGAGCGCAGCCGGTGACCGGAAAGCGTGTTGATTGCAGTCCAGTGAGAATCTGAAGTACGACAACAGTGCTCTGGAAGACAAGGGAGTTGCATGTGTTGGCCATGGGAGAAGTCTCCTGCGAGAGCGGTAGCAATGATACGAGCAAGAAAAGAAACGTAAAAGGCGCGCAGAAGAGGAGCCAGGCTAATCACCGTCAAAGAAGTAAGGAACGAAGTACGCTACCGGATGACTCAATACCTACCACTGTAGCCTACCCGACGACGCCGAATAGAAGCACGTACAGAGGCGGGAAGCACTGGCGCGTCGCGCAAGCATGTGGCGCAGAGACAGCACTGAGACAGCGATCAATGGTTGAGCGGCATACCACGTTCGTGATGAAGCCTCCATGTTGTGATCTTGCTCAAGCATTCAAGAGTAGAAGCAGTAAAGCTCCGATAGGCCAGCTGTATGATTGCCATGCTACTTGCAAACAACCCATGCTCTTGACGCCAGCCCACGATGCTCATGCCCAGCTCTTGGTAGCCGAAGCCGTAGCCTTCGATGATGTTCTTGTGTGATCGCCCCTCTTGCCGGGTAGCATCTACCTCACAATACCCTCAAACCTGTTCTTGTACCACTTGACAGTCTCGGCCTGGTCGATGCGGTGGGAGGCACCGATGCGGGACTTCGCGCGCCT
>JAKLLW010001797.1:0-11570 GCA_022814695.1 Neocatenulostroma microsporum
TTGATCGCATCATGATACCGCTCAATGCCGTCCGGTCGACAGCAAACCGTCAACAGATCGTCGGGAATGCTGATACCCCTCGGAAGTTCGCACTTCAATTCCCTGCTGAACAGAGTAACACCTTCACCAACATTCTCAAACGTATACGTGATAGTTGTGATACCCTTGATCCCTCCGGTGCCGTCTTCCTTGATGGCGATATTGTTCTGTTGCTGGATGGCGAAGCGCCAGGGTCGTTCGACGGTAATGGCTGTCCAGGTCGAGAGGTATGTGTTGTTTGGGAGCTCTACTCGTTCGGTCCATGTGTCGCCTACTCAGAGTGAGTTGAAGCGTTCGATGTAGACAAGGTCGACAAGGCTGATATACCATGTTCGATAGGTACTTTGACATTGTGGTTCATGCCACCACTGCCTTTGTACGTTCTACCCCAATTGTTTGGATTCGTCGCAAAGTCAAAGACAATCTCTTGAGATTGGCTGAACGCCGTCTCTGACGAGATGCTGAATCGTCCCATAGTTAAAACCTGAGCAGTCGGTTCAAGATGCGGGTATCTCTTGTGTTACAACATGCGTTCCAGAGGAGGATCCTGTTGGCTTCTGGAGTTACACAACGACAGTCCTAATATAGGATATGCAGATAGCTCTACCAGATTAGAGCACCAGAGGGTGAGCTCGGATTGTACAGCCCAGCATGCTGTTGACGTTCGTCATACCCCTCCACCCCTCCGCCCCGCTATTGCCCCTCCTCCTCCCTGCTTAACTGCTTAACTCGCTAAACTCCATGCAGAATGGAGCATTAGCTCACGGCGTCTATACCCGCCCGACTATATCCTAGCAACCTATACCTTCCGCTCAGCGTTGACTGGTTGGAATGGACAGGACCCAGCACCTCGGCCGGGGGGCGCGTCCAGAACGCGACTGTCAGAAAATCATGACAGGGAGGTTTGACATTGGCGTCATGTAGTAAACACAATATAGCCTGGCCGTCGCCGTGTTGCAGTAGCAGCACAGCCCCTCGAACTTGCGAAGATGTCTTTCGGAACAGAAGTCGATGTCAAGGCTACGAACGGACACACCAACGGCGGTTCACCCATTGAGCTCGATGCGCTGGTCATCGGCGGTGGATTTGGCGGCTGCTACCTGCTGAAGCAGCTTAGAGACAATGGCTATAATGTGAAGCTCGTGGAAGCTGCACCTCGTCTGGGAGGCGTGTGGGCATGGAACCGATACCCTGGTGCTCGGGTGGACGTCGAGGTGCCTTACTATGGCTTCAGCCATCCCGAGATCTGGTCTACTTTCATGTGGCCAGAGCGGTACCCATCTGACAGTGATATGCGGCGGTACTTCGACCATGTCGACAAAGTCTGGGGTCTCTCAAAAGATGCCACCTTCAACACCCAAGTAACGAAAGCCTCTTTCGACGAACCGGCAAACCAATGGTCAGTAGAGACCAAGAACGGCACATCATACAAATGCAAATGGCTGGTCCCATGTACCGGCACCTCCTTCGTGCAACACATCCCGGAATGGGAAGGCAGGGACAAGTTCAAAGGTATCATCGGCCACTCCGCCCTATGGCCCGAAGGCATCGATCTCGCAGGCAAGAAAGTAGCCGTCATTGGCGCTGGCTCCACGGGGATCCAAGTCATGCAAGAAGCCGCCAAAGTCGCTTCACAGGTTACTCAGTACATCCGCACACCCAATCTCGCCCTCCCGATGCGGCAAAGACAAGTCACTGAGGACGAGATCTACGCTTACAGGCCAATTTATCAACACGTCTTCCCAGCCCTCAAGACCACATTCACTGGCCTCCCGACCCTTGGAGCTGAAGGGAAGTGTCTCGAAGTTCCGGAAGAAGAGAGAAGGAGGGTCTGGGAAGAAGGCTGGAAACGAGGAGGTTTCAATTGGTCGATAGGCGGCTACAGAGATACTTTGATCGACAAGAAGGCGAATCGCGCTGCGTATGATTTCTGGCGGGAGAAGACTGCTCCACGTATGAAGAACAAGCAGAAGAGGGATCTGCTGGCGCCGGAGGAGCCCCCGTATTATATTGGGACGAAGAGGCCTAGTATGGAGCAGGATTATTATGTGAGTGGAGTTTGTGGGTGATGTTTGAAGGGGAGGGAGACTGACAGAAGGGTAGGAAATGTGTGATCAGGAGAATGTCGCTATTACCAATTCGCCCATCCAGAAGTTCACGGAGAACGGTATTGTGAATGAAGAAGGCGAGAAGCCGTTCGATGTCGTGGCGATATGCACAGGCTATGATGCGGTGACCGGCGGCCTGCGGACGATGGGAATCAAGGGTAGAGGAGGTGAGCTGATCCAGGAATGGTCTCCATGTATGGCACGATGCTGACCTTCGTTTAGGCAAGGATCTAGATGACAAGTGGAAAGACGGCGTCTCAACGCATCTCGGTATGATGGTCAATGGGTTTCCCAATATGTAAGCAAACCCATGGGCACCACCGCTAGAACGCACAAGGCCAAGGCTGACCCGTCGTGCTGCAGGTACATCGTGTACGGGCCTCAAGCCCCAACCTCCCTAACCAACGGCCCACCCTTCTTGGAGATGCAAGTCGAATGGATCGTAAAAGCCATGAACCAGCAGCGAGATCAGAAGCTTGAGGCAGTGGAGGCGGACCAAGCAGAGGAGGACAAGTGGAAGGCGGAGGTCCTTGGCATGGCTGAAATGACTCTGGCGATTCATACAAACTCTTGGTACGTCTCCTATCACCCATTCTCGAGCCTAGGGGATGCTGACATCGCGTTAAAAGGTACATGGGCGCCAATGTGCCCGGCAAGAAGAGGGAGTATCTGCTGTATATGGGTGGGCTGCCGAGATGGCATGAGGCGTGTAATGCGGCGCTGGACAATTGGAAGGGCTTTTCTGTTGGTCAGGTGGCTGCATAATACAGTAAAGTTCGTCGGCGCTCTGTCAGCGGCTGTCATAGTGTTTGGGATGGCGGCGCATTGATACGATCAGAACTGAACTCAAGCCAGCATCAAACATTCCGGATGTACTCCCCTGAGGTTTCTTCTGGCACTCTACACATGCTGTGACCAGGGACTGATGCAAAGCATGCCTAGGTAGTCGACCGATCGGTGGCCAGTTCTTCGCACTGCCTGAGATATCATCACAGCAATCCGTTAACGTGTCAATCTATTGGAGGAGAAGGCCGCCGAATTGGCATGTGATCGGGCTTGCACGTGGACTCTTTGGAGACCGGCCGAGAAAGTCTGTCGTGATCTAGACCTAGACCGCGAACGCACGAGATCTACTTGTCGGTGATTATTGCTGCTAGGAGGTATGTGGGTTGGATCGTGGGAGCACCGGGAGTGAGCTTTTGCGTCCGGAAAATGTAGCCGGCAAGCCGTGGAAGCCATCGTCTCCACAGCAACGTGGCGGGGCCCCGCCTTTCTCCACCCAGCCGCTATCCGAAACGCCAGAGCGACATCACGGAAGCGACTTGGTCGCGAAGAGGTGATCAGTTCGACATCGAACAGCAGGAACATGTAGGACACCCATCATGTCGCATATGTATGCGCGTGCTACCAGATCGGCCTTGAAACTGGGCAGCCGACGAGTCGCCCTTCACCATGCCAGGCGAGGCTTCGCAACAGTGCAAGATATCGCCATCAAGCCCATCGCCGGCTCGTTGGGAGCAGAGATCCATGGCGTTGACCTGCGAACAGCAGACGATGCCAAGATCAAGGCTGTACGAGATCTCTGGCTGAAGCACAAGGTCATCTTTCTCCGGGATCAGAAGCTCAACTCAGACGAGTACATGGCGTTTGCCGCCAAGATCGGACCCCCGATGCGATATCCCATGGTGGCCGGCATCGAGGGCTACCCAGAGATCACCCATGTGCTGAAGCAGGAGCACGAGAGGAACAACTTTGGAGGCATCTGGCATGCGGACACGATGTACCTGCAGGAGCCACCGATGGCTACGATGTTGTTAGCTCGCGAACTTCCACCCTTTGGTGGCGACACTTTGTTCGCAAACCAAGTCGCAGCCTACGAAGCGCTTTCAGACGGCTTGAAGCGGACTCTCGACACTCTGACCTGCGTCCACACCTCCGCCAAAGCCGACACCTCAAAAACCCGCGAGGACAGGATCGCAGGCCAGAAAACCGAAGACCTCTCGTCAAAGCACCCAGCCATTCGCACGCACCCAGAGACAGGGCAGAAAGTGCTGTATGTGAATGTTGCGCATACCGAGCGGTTCGAAGGCTGGACAGAGGCGGAAAGTGCGCCTCTGCTGAAGTTCCTACACGAACATCAGACGAAGCCGGAGTTTACTTGTCGGTTCAGATGGGAGGTGGGGAGTCTTGCGCTCTGGGATAATAGGCAGGCGTTGCATAATCCCATCAATGACTATCATGGGTATAGGCGGAGTATGCATCGAATTACGTTGGCGGGTGGGAAGCCGACGTAGATGTAGCTTGGAGGTAGTTGTCATCAGCTTCACACGTGTACGATCAAGCTATCCTCTTGCGACGAACTCTCTCATTATGCCATTTGACAAGAGTCCACCGTTGCAACATATTCTTCCAACGACTGCCATCCCACTGAGAAGGCATAGCGCGAGCGGGCGCTGCTCTTCCGAGGTTCGTGTACTTCTGCTCCACTTCGAGTCTTCGACATCACATACAACGTATACACACGATGCCTTCAGTAGAAGACCGTTATCGCCAATGGGCAGCAGCACAGGCGCCAACAGAGCGAGCTTCTCAAGTATCTTCGCACATACAGTCTACCAGCAGCGGCCGAGACCAGATGTAAGCTCGACGCATCGTCTTCCCATGGCTTACACTAATCATTGCATTCTGACTACTATTCAGATTGCAGCAGAATCCAGACGACGTAGTAATCACTCTCGCAATCCGAACACCACTATGCAAATACAAAAAAGGCTCCCTACGTGAAACGCCACTCGACGCCCTCACCTTCAAGATTCTCGAGCAAGTACGGCAGAGAAGCAACATCGATCCCTCGCTCGTTGAAGATGTCTGTCTGGGCAATGTGCGAGATGCGGCTAAAGCTGCATACTACTGTCGTGCAGCAGTGCTTGGAGCTGGGTATCCAGATACCACTTGTGCATCGGTTGCCGTGCGATTCTGCTCGTCCGGGTTGACGGCTACACAGCATATCGCTAATGAGATCTCGGCTGGGACGATCGGAGTTGGTGTGTAGAAGCATTGTCTATATGCAGATAATACGTTTGGCTGATGTCTGTTGTAGGTATTGCTATAGGCGCCGAGCACCTTACCGGAGGCAACGAGCGGTTGGAACGACCGTTCCACGAAGATATACGAGCACTAAGTGAGGAGGCGAGGGACTGTGAGATAGTGATGGGGTTGACGTCTGAGAACGTAGCGAGGGAATTTGGTGTGAGTAGGGAGATGCAGGTACCTTTGCCTTTCACGAACCTCCTATCCTGCCTTACTTCTGACGAAATGATAGGATGAATACGCCCTCGAATCCTTCCGCCGAGCAGAACTCGCGCAACAGAATGGCTGGTCTAACGACGAAATTGCTCCTATATCCGTACAGCTAGATGGCAAGACGAAACATCTCATCTCTGACGAGTTACGATTTGGTAATACCCTTGAGTCTCTCAGTAAGCTGAAGCCGTCCTTCGCAAAGGACGGGTTTAGTACCGCTGGCAACAGCAGCCAGATCACAGATGGCGCAGCGGCTTTACTGCTGATGAAGCGATCGAAGGCCATGGAGCTAGGTCAGCCGATTGTAGCGAAGTATGTTGGAACTGCTCTGGCTGGTTTGCCTCCGAGGATTATGGGTATTGGGCCGGTGTATGCCATTCCGAAGTTGCTTCAACGGTAAAGATGAACACCTGCTGCTTCTTGACAAGGACTAACAATGCATATAGTTACCATCTAGACCTACAAAAAGACGTGGACGTCGTCGAGATCAACGAAGCCTTCGCATCAATGGCAGTCTACTGCCGCGACGAGCTGAAGCTCGACTGGGAGAAGATGAATCCACGTGGTGGAGCCATCGCTTTGGGACACCCGTATGGTATGACGGGTGTAAGGCAGATTGTAGCGGGCTTGAGTGAGTGTCGTAGACAAAAGAAGAAGATCCTCGTTACGAGTATGTGTATGGGTACGGGGATGGGGATGGCCGGGTTGTTTGTCAGTGAGCAATGAGTACCTCCAAACATTCTGTGTACAGGCTCAGAGCTTAGCTTGCAAGCCATCCTCTTTACTGGCTTTCAGCCGCAACTCTTTACGCAGTATCTTCCCTGAAGCACTTTTCGGGATCTCATCCAAGAACATCACACCTCCACGCAGCTGCTTGTACGCAGCAACACTGTCCTTCACAAAGCTCTGCACGGCTTCCGCAGTGAGCGAGGCTTCCTTGCGTACCACATACCCTCGAGGCACCTCTGTCTGCCCCTCCTTGTCCCAGACTCCGATAACCGCGGCATCGATGATCATCGGGTGCGACGTAAGCAGTGCCTCCAACTCAGCGGGTGCTACCTGGTTGGCCTTATACTTGATAAGCTCCTTCTTCCGATCGACGATGTAAACCAGCCCATCCTTATACACCCCGATATCTCCCGTGCGGTAAAAGCCAGGAGGATTGCCAAAGCACTCAGCATCCACATCCGGCCGTTTATGGTAGCCTTGCGCCAGAATTGGGCCGCCGATGAGAAGCTCACCGGGCTCGGTTTCGCCGACATCTTGATTTTGCTCGTCTAGGATGCGCAAAGTGACGTTCGGGCAGAGCTCGCCGACACTCCACGTTCCATTCTTGACGTGTGCTTCCCAAGGCTGAGCTGTGATGACACCGCTGGTCTCGGTGGTACCCCAGGTCTGATAGATGTCCGCTTTGCCACGCCCGAGCTTGTGCCTGATCTGCTTGATAGTATCGTAGCCTATCGGCGCCGAACCTGTAGAGGCTACTTGAAGCCCATCAAAGTGGTCGGTCACTTTGTCGCTTTTGGCGATCTGCAACCAGATCGGCGGAACACTAAATTGGTACGCAGGTCGAAAGCGCTTATGGACCGCGATGAAGGAGTCAAAGTTGTACTTCTTCATCCAGTATGTTGTGCCTCCCATATAGAAAGGACAGACGGAATACAGACCGATACCTGCGACATTTGACATGGGTAAGTGCGCCACTGTGTCGAAACGGAAGTTCTTGTGTGTGCTCTGGTATTGCTTGGCGGCGTGCATGGTGCAGACTGTGCTGGAGACGAGACTCCAATGGGAGATGCGGACACCTTTGGGAAGGCCCGTCGTCCCGGAAGAGTAGAGGAGACATATGTTTGTATCCACGAGGGCACGCTGATCTGTCACTCGTGCCCAGTCCAGAGTCTGGGCACTGGTTAGACCCTGTAGAAGATCGCTGTCATCCAGTGCAGACCTGAGCGTCCATTGTCCCGGTTTGGCACAATCCATGACAATCACTCTATCTGTAGATATGTCACTTTGCTTGGCCGCTTCAAGCATCCGCACCTTACATTCGGGAGAGCAGACAAACAAGGACGTTCCAGCGCTCACGGCTTGTGTGCTGAGCTCGCGGACATGGGCTTCAGTACTGGCGCCAGTGTACACTCCTCCAGCGGCTACAACGCTGTAGAAGAACACCGGAGCAAACGGACTGCCAGAGGTGACGGTGAAGACGACATCCTTGCCGGTTCCCGTGGCTCCAATGCCATAGCGGTGTCTCAGGAGATACGCAATCCGCTTCACCAGACTCCGGGCCTGAGCTTTGGTGATGGAGTTGGAAGGGTCTTCTGAGTCGATGTGTATCTTTGTGTCCTCGCGGGTAAGGCCGGCGTCTGAGTCTGTATCGCCATATAATGTCAGCGAGATAGTTGATGGTGAAAGTGGAAGGAGACGAGACGGCACAAAATCTTGCTGACTCACCGAAGAGCAATGTCAGCAAGTCGGCCCGAGGAATCTCCACTTCCCCTGCCGGAGACTTGTACACCTTCATCTTCTTCTGCTTTCCTATATCATCAACTATCGAATCGCTCGGTTCCCGTCAAGCTGCTCGAGTGCCACGCTCACGTCTCGACAGCAGTCAGCATGCGTTACGTGAGCGCCCCCACCGCCACGAGACAGCTCTGCAGCAATGTTGGGGGTCAGAGCGGCGAGAGTTTGCCGTCTTTTTCCGCCAGACGCTGTAGCTCCGAAATCACATGCAAGTAATACGAAGATACTTTGTAACTACGCAAGGAGAGGGGTCGTTCTTGAGCTTCACTGTTGCATCCTCGGCAATATGCCACGAGCTGCCAATGACTCGTGCCTATACATCATGTCGCCATACCGTGCCTATAACGACCTAACTGTAAACGCCATAAAGGTCATACTTGAGACAGACGATACACATAGACTAACATGGCTACAAACGGCGATGCGAACGGGCACGTAGAGGTGCCTAAGAAGTGCAAGGCTGGGGTCACTGTCAACGAGGGACCCGACTTCCATCTCGAAGTGCAAGAAGTAGACGTTCCGGAGCCAGGTATCTGACGACAAAGACATCCTTGTGACGGTTATACTGATCCTTACCGGTATAGAACACGGCCAACTACTACTCAAGCTGAACTGCACTGGTCTCTGCGGCTCCGATATCCACTTCATGGTCGGGGATCTAGGCATTGCCCCATCAGCGTTCGGCGTGCGTTCAGCAGGTCATGAAGTATGTATCTGGCGGCGGCTCCAGGAGACAGCCTGATTGACAGACAGTAGGGTGCCGGCTACGTAGCCAAAATCGGCCCTGGCGTCACAGGCTGGAAAGTCGGTGACCGCGCCGGCATCAAACCCTTCTGGGACGTTTGCCACAATTGCGAGCAATGCTGGTCAGGCATGGAGAACTACTGTTTAGGAGCCGTCCATACCGGCGCAATGTGTACGGGTACTTACCAGGAATACGTTGTCTCGCCGGCCATCTACACAAGTCGGATACCGGATGGTGTGCCTGACGAAGTCGCTGGGCCTATCATGTGCTCGGCGTCGACTATGCACCAGGCATTGAAAGACTCTGGCTTGCAGCCTGGGGAGTGGGTTGTGTTTCCTGGTGGTGGTGGAGGGGTGGGAATCCAGGGAGTACAGCTTGCCAGTATTTTGGGAATGAGGCCTATCGTCGTGGACACTGGAGCTGAAAAGCGGAAGCTGGCGTTGAGTATGGGTGCTGAGGACTTCATTGACTTCCGAGAAGAGAACGATGTTCCGGGGAGAATCAAGGAGACTGCTGATGGGATTGGTGCTCATGGTGTGTTGGTCACGGCTTGGCAGTCTTATAAAGGTATATGCCCTTCAATTTACCTTGACACACAACGTCAGTCAAGCTAACTTCACACCTCGCACCCCAGACTCAATATCCTATCTTGGTGACAGAGTTGGCGGCATCGTGATGTGCATCGGCATCCCGCCCAACGACAAGAACGTCATGATGGGCGATGCGCCAATTCACATGATCATGAAGAAGACTTGCATGATGGGAACCGTGGTCGGCACGATGAAAGACACGGCTGCGGCGCTGGAGTACGCGAGGAGAGGGCTGCTCAAGCCTATTCAGGAGGTGAGAGGGTTGAGCGCTTTTCCTGAGAGTGTGCAGCAATTGAGGAGAGGGGAGGTTGCTGGGAGGATTGTTATTGATTTCAATCGGCCCTGAGATGGCAATGTCTTTCACTTGGCAAGCTACAGTGTAACATTGGCGAAGCGTTGGGAGATGACAGTACCGTCGCAACGAAGTTCTTGGGTTCCCGTTGTGACGTTGTATGCCCGAAGCGATCAAGCACAAGGCTGTTGCCAGACGTGTAACTGTATCATATTTCGGTAAGACATGTTACGCCTTTGAGCTTCGCACTGATGTTCAACCGAAGCTCGAGGCTCACAGCGGACCGCTTTTCCGACCTTGCCATCTACCGACCACGCCCTTGCCACGGCACCAGCCACATACCAAGTGAACCGACAGCCTATCATGGATATGAACAAGACTGATCATAGCGAACAGTAGAGATGAGCCGTCAACAACTATCCAATGTTATCGCGCCTGCAGCACCTCATATCTACGCCACTGCCCAAGATGACGTTGACAGCCGAAGAGGTCAGCAGTCACAACAGCAGAACATCCTGCTATGTCGTCATATCTGGGCAGGCCTACGATGTAACGAAGTTTCTCGATTACCACCCTGGTGGTGGCAATAGCATCTTGCGCTACGCGGGCAAGGTACGTCTACCCGTCCTCGGTACAGACTTGTGTGTCAGCCTCGCCAGCTAACTAGCGAACACAGGATGCTACAGAAGAGTATGGCCCCATACATCCGGCCGGTACCATCGAGAAGTATCTTCCAGCAGACAAGCATCTGGGCCCAGTGTCTGGCTTAACAAATGCGTTGCCCCAGGAGCCGCGAAAGAAGGAAAGCGATGACACAAGACAGGATCCTTTGCCTGTATTGCAGAGGTTGGACGACTTCGAAGTGCAAGCGCAGAAGGTCCTATCCAAGAAGGCTTGGATCTACTATAGCTCTGCAGCAGATAGCCTAGCTAGCTATCTAAACAACAAACGGGATTGGGAAAGGGTCGTCCTTCGACCTCGTATTCTCCGGTGCGTACTCTTGGCAGCGTTATTGGCGAGCTTCCTCTGACAGTGTCATAGCAATGTAGCCCGTGTATCCATGAAGCGGAAGATTCTGGGACACGACAGCTCTCTCCCCTTCTTCATTGCTCCCGCTGCTCAAGCCAGACTGGGCCACGAAGATGGCGAGCTGTGTCTAGCATCTGGTGCAGCACGGTATAACATACCGTATTGCTCCAGCACATACTCCTCGATCGCCCATGCAGACATAGCATCTCGTCTAGCGTGCGAGAAGCGCGGCGGTGCGCTTGCCTTCCAGTTGTATGTTCCAATCAAGAAGCATGATGCGAGAAAGCTCATCTCTGAGGCGAGACAACTGAAGTTCAAGGCTCTCGTTGTGACTGTAGACTCGGCAGTCATTGGGAAACGGGAGGAAGACGATCGCCACAAGGCGGAATTGGATCATGCAGCGGGAGTCGAAGTGATGCGAACGATGAATCCGGATCCCTCTGACGAAGCACCGGTCCTCAGAGGCGCACATTCGTCGACCCTTGACTGGAACGATCTCAAATGGATCAGAGAGGAGTGGAAAGGCGCGGGACCGATCGTACTGAAAGGCATACAAACGGTTGAGGACGCTATTCTTGCCGCAGAGGCAGGTGTAGACGGCATTTACCTGAGCAACCATGGTGGGAGACAGATGGACCATGCGCCTAGCTCACTACGAACGCTGCTCGAGATCCGGAAATTCGCACCTCATTTGCTGCGGCAGCTGGACGTCTATCTCGATGGAGGTGTCAGAAGAGGTACTGACATCGTGAAGGCTCTCGCCCTTGGCGCTCGGGGTGTTGGCCTTGGTCGTCCCTTCATGTATGCCTTGAGTGGATATGGGACAGAAGGTGTCTGCAAAGCGGCCCAACGTGAGTAGCTATCCCATGTGCCTATCTGAACCGTCGACTGACAAAATCGAAGTGCTGAGCGATGAATTGGAGACCACGATGAGGTTGATG
>JAKLLW010001798.1:0-11558 GCA_022814695.1 Neocatenulostroma microsporum
TTGGAGCGAGCTGCAGCCTAGGTGGACTGAAGACCGTTTGCAGTATATCTGAGACTAGAGTATTGACATGCTGTACACCCAATACGTATGTACGGCTGATAAGCCTCCTCGTCCAATCACCGGATTGTCTCAGCAATTGCTGCAATTCGCAACGCGCAGCGGCAAGGGTCGGAGAAATGACTTGGTGCCAGTCGACATCTCCATTTCTACGATGGTGCAATCGGCCGCTGGGTTGCCCGCCCGGAGCCTTAGGACCAGGAGGACGGAGAGAGTGTTGAGACATGCAGTTTGTGGCTTTGTTAACAGCGTTGTGGCTTTGCAGGCTCCTGTATAGGCCTCCATCGGTCTCTCGAAAGACTTGCGACTTCGAGAACACAGTCGGCAACGACTTATTTCACCGACCCTTACAGGTATCATACCGCTGAATCACGACTACCCTCCTCACCCATCTTCGCCCTCTCAGCAGCAGACTTAGCATAAGGCCCATCATCACTCAACTCCTTCCCTATCGCACTCATCATCTGGCCCCCAGACTGCGGTAAGCGTTCGTGTTCAGTCGGATCCTGACCTTCAATAATTCCATTCGTCTCATGTCCAGCGCCAACTTGTTTCTCGTGCTCCGTCTTCCGCATAGGCCCTCCGGCCTCCATAGCCGTAGCAAGAGATCCCATGTTGAAGTCGATCCCGACACCGACGTCGCCGGTAAGGTAAAGGTACCAGTAGATTGCTCCAACGAATACGCCACCGCCGACCATGTTACCGAGGGCGGTGGGGATCATGGATTTCCAGATGTAGTAGCCTGCGCCGAAGGGGGCTCCGCACCAGATGCCCATGGGGACGAAAAACCTAGCTCAATCAGCCCATGACTTCCATATCCACCCGACATCACCCATGAGCAGAGGCGACGTACATATTAGCAACAACATGATCCAACGCCAACGCCACAAACGTCGCCGTAGGCCACCAGATCGCTATGATCTTGCTAGCGATCTCCCTACTACTGATACTGATGAACACTGCGAAGCAGACCAGCCAGTTCGCTCCTATGGCCCGCAAGAAGATCTGATGCCATTGTGGGTTCTGCGCTTTCTGGACAGCGATTCTTACGGCTGCCTGACTGTAGGCTTCGGCTTCTTCGAAGACTCCGCCGTAGCCAGTGATGATGGCCATGAAGAAGAGGGTGCCTGCAAGGTTGCCGAAGAATGAGACGAACCAGGATTTAGCGACGTCGAGGACCGTGATACGGCGGTCTGCGGTACTGTGAGCTTCGCCATCGGGCGGAGAGATGATGGTACTCACGGAGGAAGGCTGTGGTCATGAACATGATGTTGCTGGTAAACAGGTCCGCGCCACTCAGCACGATCATGACGAGACCTGGCCTGTAGTCAGAATTGCGATTCCAATACCGCATTCCAAAATGCCGAACCCACCGATAGGAAACAACAAAGCTCCCAGTGTTCGGATCAGACCCGGCGCATTCTCTTGGTACCAAGGTGATGCATTTGTCGAGACCAGTACGGCGCATCCGAAGCCCAGCAGAGGGCCAGCCATAAAGCTATTCCACCACAGCTTGTCGAGGCGCATATGAGCCTTTTTCGTGCCTATGCGGGAGACTAGTTCGATGGTTTGTTGGGGCGTGAAGGCGTCCATTGTGTACTGCTCCTCCCGTCTGGTCCAGGTGAGCTCTGTGTGTCGCCTAGCAGATCACGTCGAACGAGGAGATCACAGAAGGAGAGGAAACATGCGACCTGAAGAAGACTTGAACGGAACTTCCTTACTTAGCTGAGCAGCCTTATCGAATCCTGCAAAGACATTGTGTGCATTGTAAACCCTCGGAGATGCATGAAGAGTTGATATACCGCCGACGAGGGTCTCAACGCGGAACCAACATGGACATCGTGGTCCCGGTAGCGAGCCTCACATGGACGCGAAGGAGTGATATGACGCTGATCCTGCGGTTGCCGGCAGGAAAGATCACATCGTTAGCCTGGTTGGACCACGTTGGAAGCACGAGGTGACTGATAAGGTGAGGCACAGCTGCAGCCGGAGTTGCAGACGTTGTTGATCATGTTGGAGTCGTGGAGATGAAGAGATAAGAGCTGCATGCGACGAGTGAGATCGAAGGAAGGTCGAGGAGTGAAGGTTTCGCTAGGCGCGGCCGGGCCCGCCGTCCGTTTCGTGCGTCATCTTCGAGATCTTCGAGATGAGTGCGATATTGACAGAGGCGCAACGAGTCGCATACGTCTAGACATTGGGAAGGAAGACATTGTCGCAGTAAACAATCTCTAGTACTACAGCCTCACTCGCTCGCTATGGCTCTCAACGTACCAGGCGCGCCGCCGATCAACCCGGAGCAAGCAGACAACTTCGAAGAAATCGAGAAGCAGTTCGCCGTCAAAGGTGCGTCGCATGAGCGCATCCGGCAGTGAACCAGGCACAATCAATATTGACGCATCTACAGTCGTCGAACACATGAGCACCTACTGGTCTATCCTCGAAAAGCTCCCCGGCTCCAAGCTCCGCCTCACCAAAATGGACGACGACATCCTCAAGCATTTCAACGAGACCTTCCCGGACTTTGACCTCAAGGCGACAATCAATGAGGACGACATGAAGAGCAAGGAGGGGAAAGAGAGATGGAGGGCTTTCATTAATGAGTATGAGAAGAAGGTGGAAGACTTCAATTTCGGGACTATGTTGAGGGCGAACCCAGCGTGGGAGTATGGGGAGAAGGAGACTATTTTCGGTATGTATAGTATGCGGATTGATAGGGGATGGTGTGGTTTGCTGACTGTGGTTGTAGCTGTGCGCATGCAGTTCTATGCTATTGAGATTGCCAGGTAAGTGGTCCTTGAAGGGGTCGCGCATGCTGAGCAGCAGCTGATGTCCCGAGTAGGAACCGCGCCGGTCTCAATGACTGGATCTATGAGAAGGCGCAGAAAGCCAAGGCTTCGTGAGCAAGTCGCATGATGTCCTGAGTTCTCCAGATCCGACTTGCGCCTACGCACAACTACGAATGTCAGCGATCATACATCAGACGACCGAACCAACGGCTGCATCGGCTCCCAGACGAACAGAAGATGCAGAAGCGCTTCTTTTCCGTGGGAAAGCCGAGCATGTGAATGCCAAGACTTACCAGGATTGGCCGCGAGTGCCTTTCAGCACGTCGCGATAAATCACGACGATTTGCGGACACATGGTGGTGTTCTAGCAGAGCGCGTGTGACGACGAGGTATACAAGGGAGAATGCGAGAGTGGCGGAAGTACGGCTTGGCGTTGAGGTAGGTAGAGAGAACAATACTAACGCCCGGCATTCTTCGCTCGGCTTTGGCACCGGTCCGCAAATGGCAACGAAGCTTCAACGTCACTTCATCCAACCTTATGCATCTGTGAATATATACATACAAAAGCGGTGTTCTTCTAATACATACAGCTGTACAAGGTTCGCACCCAGTCCTTGACATTTGTACTAGCAGTCACGGATGGCAACCCCATGCTCATTTCCTCAATGCCGTCAGACAAACAGCCCGCCACCTACGACCGCCAGCAGACATCCATAAACGAACATGGCGACAATCTCGACCCACTGAGCAAAACTGATACCGCCGCGACCGAAGAACAGCAACAACCAGCACCATGGAAAGCCCTCTTCTTCTTCACGACAAGGTCGCATCTTCCACTTCTGATAGCCGGGATAATCTGCTCAACAATCGCCGGTGCCGCAAGTCCCTTTCAGTCCTACCTTACCGGAAAACTCTTCGAAGGCTTCACCAACTACGCCGCTGGAAAATGGGACACACACGAACTAATGCACGAGCAGAAGAAGTATGTGTTGTATCTTGTTGGCGTCGCCGCAGGGAGTTGGGTCTTCCACTCCCTGGAATTCACGCTCTGGCTGGCTTTCGGAGAGCTGCAGGCCAAGAGTGCAAGGGATAGATTATTCCACGGCTTACTGGAGAAAGAGATCGAGTGGTATGATATGAGGAAGAACGGTATCGGCGCCCTCCTCCCTCGTCTGCAAGCGCAGATCCGAGATCTTCAGCTTGCGACATCTCAGCCTCTGGGTCTTCTCTTCTCGGCCGCAGCGCAGTGTGTGTTGAGTCTGGTAGAGGCTTTCTACTACCAGTGGAAGTTGAGTCTCGTCACCCTCTCGACTACGCCGCTGATAATAATACTCTTCGGCCTGCTAGCGGGTAACATGCAGGAAAAGATCACGAAACAGCAAGACAAACTTGGCGAAGCGCAGAAGTTCACTACGAGCGCTTTCTCGGCTATTGAGACGGTGAAGTGCTTCAATGGGCAGGAGATTGAGAGGAGGAAGTATATGGACCGGGTCTACGATGCTGCAAGATGGTACACAAAAGTCACTCTTGGGAACGGTCTGCAGATGGCTGTGGGGGTCTTCTTCACGAGCACGATGTTTGTGCAAGGCTTCTACTATGGGGGTGTGCTCATCCGCAATGGGCAGGCGGATGTGTCGAAGGTCTTGACTACGTTCCTGGCTGCCATTGGAGGGTTCCAGGCTTTGCAGATGATCTTGCCGCAGGTGATTAATCTGGAGAAAGGAAGGACTGCGGGTGCTACCTTGAGGGCGGTGATGGCGGAGGTGCAGAGGGGGTCGAAGGTGAGGCGCAATTCGGGTCTTCTGGCACCAGCGACCTGTCACGGCGATATTGATGTCAAGAACCTTACCTTCGCGTATCCTTCTCGGCCGGATGCGCTGGCGTTGGACGATGTGAGTATGTTCATACCCGGAGGCGAACTCACATTCCTAATCGGCAAATCCGGCTCTGGGAAGAGCACGATCAGCCAACTGCTCATGCGTTTCTACGCCTCGCAACAAGGGCAGATCACCGTGGATGGCGTGCCGCTGGACTCGCTGGATGTCGGCTGGTTGCGATCGAATATCACCCTCGTCGAGCAGCAGAGCTTGCTGTTCAACGATACGGTCTTTCACAATATCGCTTTCGGGAAGAAAGAATACGGTAGTGTGACGAAACAGGATGTTCTGGAGGCGGCGGAGTTTGCGTTACTGCAGCTCATGATCAGCGACATGCCCAACGGCCTGGATACTGTGGTTGGCTATAAGGGCGGCTCGATGTCTGGTGGGCAGCGGCAACGTATGGCGCTGGCTCGCGCGAGGCTGAGGGACACGCCGATATTGATACTGGATGAGTCTACCAGTGCTCTAGATCACATCAGCAGAGCGCTGATGATGGATGCGATTAGGCAGTGGCGGAAAGGCAAGACGACCATCATCATCACGCACGATATCACGCAGATACTGCCAGACGACTACATGCACATCCTCGAATGCGGCAAGCTCGCGCAAGAAGGCTACCGCAAGCACCTGGAGAAGATGAAGGATACGCCTTTCCAGGACTTCTTACCAGTAGATCAGAGGGCTACATTATCGCCGTACGATGCGAGGAAGAACACCGGTGCTTGGGAGTCCATCCGGACAAGAGGCTCTTCGCTGGATACTTTGGGACCACCTATAAGACAGAGCTTCATTTCCTACGATCCACTTGAGGCGCAACTGGAGGCCAGTGAGAACAAGCATGTCTCTTTCATGCCTGCCGTCTTCGAGAACAACAGCGCGGTACCGGTGATGGGTGCTTTTGGCAGAGTAGCACCGGTCACAGCGTGGCAAAGGGCTACTATGATGCCGCCTTCGCCCACTTCCCCGACAGAACTGAGACGCTTCTCACGTATGTTTGATCTGGATACGAAGACTCCTGATGGGCGTCCGGCTAGTGGAGTGGGGAAACGGTCTTCAACGTTGCTGCAAGGGCTTATCGACCGTACTGGCAAGCTGGCGGCAGACTCTCGCCTTGCCGTGACTGGTGCTGGTAATAGGCGAAGGCCGCTTGACCTGGAGATGCTGGTTGAGATGGACGAGACGGGTGGTATATCTGTTATGAAGCAGAAGGAGCCGGATGCGAATGACTCCGACGAGTGGTCTCTCACCCGCATCATGGGCACTATCTGGCCGAACGCAGACACAGGCTCCAAGACCATGCTTGTGCTCGCGCTATACGGCTGCACAATCCACGCCATCGCTACTCCAATGTTCTCTTACGTACTCTCCAAGCTTCTGGCGACCTACGCATTGCCAACAGGAACGGGCGGAAAGCATAAGCAGCTCATCTACTCCATGGCCATTCTCGGTATCGCAGGAGTCGATGCCTTCCATACCTGCCTTCAGCGCTTTCTTTTCGGCCTCGTCAGCCAGCGCTGGGTCGACGGCTTCCGTAGCAGAGCGATCGAACGTATCCTGGATCAGCCGAAAGCGTTCTTCGATCTTGAAGAGAACTCTGTATCGCATCTGGTCGATTGTTTGGACCGCAATGCCGAAGTCACACGAGAGCTCCTCGGCACTTTCGCATCTTTGGCTTACATGGCTGTACTGATGTGCTTGGTCTCCGTATTCTGGGCACTAGCCGCTCAATGGAAGATGACGCTCATCGCCCTTTCGTGTGCACCGTACATTCTGGGGGTGTCAAGGGTATTTGCGTCGATAAGCGGCAAGTGGGAGAGCCTCAGCAACGACGCTGCAGAAGCTTCATCTGCAATCTTCACGGAGACCTTCACGAACATCAAGACGGTGCGTGCGTTGACGCTGGAAGCGCACTTCGAGGAGAAGTATACGACGGTGACCAAGCGAGGTCTTGTAGTTGGCTTCCAGCGCTCGTTCTACACCGGATTCTTCTTCGGGCTCTCGGACTCTGCTGCGAGCTTCGCCACCGCCATGATCTTCTACGTTGGATCGCTTTTGGTCTCGAGGGGCACACCAGCAATGAAGTGTGTGCAAGTCGTCGTGATGCTCATGTTCACACTGGCCAACATCAGTATCATCCTGGAGTGCATACCTCAAGTAGGAAGCACAAGGGATTCCGCTTCGCGTCTGCTGCGCTTGGTACAACTGAAAAAGGACTCTCACGAGCACCTTGGAGACACCCGCGTGGTCACAGTCGGCGAGATCATCTTCGACAACTTGCGGTTTGCTTACCCGAGCCGACCTGAGCAGACTATTCTTAGGAATATCAATCTCAAGATCAGTCCGGGCACCTCTACCGCCATCGTCGGCGGCTCCGGATCAGGCAAATCCACCATTGCGAACCTGCTGCTTGACATCTGGAGCACGGCTCAAATGCCTGCTGCTGACCAGGGGCACACTGGTGAGCTCATCGTGGCGAACCGAGATGTCAAGACTCTCTCGACACCGTCATTGCGCTCTCTAGTCGTCCCTGTATCTCAAATGCCGACGCTCTTCGCGGCGACAGTGGCCGAGAACATAACGTACGGTCTGCCCGATGGGTCGCCATATCACAGCATGACCTCGATCGAAGAGGCAGCGCAACAAGCCGGCATCCACGAATTTGTCACGAGCCTGCCGCTAGGTTACAGCACACTCATCGGTGATGGCGGCATGGGCCTCTCAGGCGGACAAGCGCAGCGTATAGCCATTGCACGAGCGCTGGTCCGCAAGCCTTCGGTACTGATACTGGACGAAGCTACTTCCGCATTGGACGTGGAGTCTGCAGCCCTTGTGCGACAAACCATCAGGGACCTCGTATACGACAAAAGCCGCGATATGACTGTGATCATCATCACGCACAGCAAAGACATGATGGAGATGGCGGAGCATATCGTCGTGCTTGATCAGGGTCAGATAGTTGAAGAGGGCGGATTTGAAGAGCTACTCGCCAAGGATGGCCCGCTATCGAATCTACTCAGTGGTGGAGAGTGGACTGGCGGTAAGGCGAAGGGACCCTCGTCTCGCAAGCGTGGAGTGCCGAAGCTGAAAGAGGTCGATTGGAGAGCACGCAGGAGAACAAGGCAAGGGCGTCGAGTATGAGTGATGAAGTCGTAGCCCGTACTGGCTCCTCAGTCTAAGCTAAAGCGTCTTCTGCCAATCTAGGGGTATCATACTCTTTTTCGGTGAGCCACCGCATCGTCACTCCCAGACCCATATCGAGCCACCAGGGCATCGCTCTCAAGCCTCTATTACACTAGGGAATTATCATCGCCGCATATCCAACGCTACATCGAGAGAAAGGCCGTCAAAGTCCGCGCCGGGTATCTGTTGTTATTAAGTCGTGATGGATGCTGAATCCTCCATCTACGCCATTACCGCAAAGTCGTCATGAATCAACAAGCGCATCATACTGCGTCTTGCCTGAGCACCAAGTCATTGTCCATATATTCCCATTCGCACATCTTTGGTAACCTTGACAAAGGCCAGGATGGAGGCCGCTCCTCTTGGACCAAAGGAGACCGCGCGACACTGGGATAGAGCGAGAAGGTGTCCTTGGAACCCCTGTCCTGCTCATTCTTAGGGTGTGCATACTCCTCGTAGGCCTGTAGTGTTACGATCCTATTCCGCTCTTTCGCACGACGTGCTAACCCCTCATAATACTCTGGTGTCCGGATCACCTTCGGCTCTGTCGCGAAGGAACCAACGTCCTCCCTGTCGTCAATGGTAATGATGGTCTCCCGCTTGATCCGATCCTGAGGGCAATATGGATCCATGGAAGTCAGATCATCTTCGGTATCGGCCCATTTATGGAGGTAGTAGTTGCGCAACGCACAGCTACTACGTCGATACCGCTCGAGGAAGCTTCGACCCAGACTTCGAAGCGATGGGGCGCATGCACACATGAGCGCAATGTTGTACTCGAGGAGGCACCAGAAGTATAGCCAGAAGGTGAGCCTGTTCTGCAAGTCAGCGAATGCCAAAGCAAACGACAACGCGTTGAGTAAACTCACCATGTCATATCTCCATCCACGCTGAAGCAATGAAACGCCCATGTGCGAACCGACCCTATGCCAACAACGATAACACCTACAGCGAACAGTGCCTTCAGGCCAGCTTTCCGCCATCTTCGGACATCCAAGCTGTGTAGCATGAGGCACGGTAATGCTACACAGTAGGCGTCACCAAAAGTGCTGACTGCGCCGGCGACGATGGTGATAGTTGTTGTATTGATGCAATGATAGTCATTCTCGGCTTTCCATGTCGGATCGAACATTCTCCAGCTCGCCTGCAGCGGCCAGCAGCTGAGTACAAGAGTGAAGACGAAAACAAGACAGCAGACGACGGTGAAGAGAATCGCTGTTAGAATGGCGGCCGTCCATAATCGGTTGTAGGTTCCGGAAGAGATGCGGCGGTAGAAGAGGAGAATCGAGATTTTGAGGCAAGTCGTGCCTAGGATGAAGAGGAGCTTGCCGATCCAGATGTTCTGTTCTGATGTTAAGACGCTGGCTGCATCACGACAGTCGCTCGGGGACGTACCAAAGCCGCATCTTGGATCTTACTGGGCAAGATATCCCAGATGTGACGACCGATGAAGCCAGCTTCGGAGCCATAGATAGCCAGGGCAGCAGAGCCAATGAGCAAAAGCCAAGCTGGCAGAAGGAGTGCCTATGATACCGTCAGCGGGTGCTATCGTCGAGGACTGATATGCTCACGTCGTCTAACCCAAACCCTCCGCCTCCCTTCCTCGCACGTTGTCCGAAGCGGATGAGAACTGTTACTGTGCTCACGCTCGTCAAAGCCACGGCATATGGTAGCATCCATGTCCTCTGCTCTGGATCCTACTCACAACGTCTGGTCAGCATGTTGACGATGCTGGCAGGCACTACAGAAGACCCACGATTTGGCTTGGCTCAGGCCATCGAGAGCCGTCTGGGCTGGTTGTGTTGCCGAGCATTTCGGCGTGGCTGATCGAGGATAAACAACAACATCAGGAAGAAGTCGTACTGATATCAAAGCGGTGGCAAGCACTTCCAGCTTATGAGGTCTCCGCATTCGAGATTGGCAAAGGTGCAAGGGTCTTGTCGCGATAGCAGGTGGTTTTCTGCTCGTGTGAAGCGTTGGTCAAGCACTTCACCTTGCGCCCCAGAACAACCAGGTTACTGAAACATGTCATGCCAGTCCGACCCCACGCGAAGACGTGGCGGCTGCCAATGAGCCGTATCATTGCAATCAGCACAGCTGGTCAAAGGTATATCGCACCTCTAATCGGCTGCGCAAGCCTGAACGAGAGATCTGCTGCGCAGCGACACCCGGTGCATGACGAGTATAGCCAAGGTACAGCCGTTCGACGCAATCTTCCGTAGCGACCGGTGAAGTCAAACATCGCACTGATGTACTTTGGCCGTTGGGGCGAACGGTAGTTCGTTCGGCCAGAGAGGCAGGCGCCACACCACGGAATCACCATCCGAGCCTCGACCCTTACTGCCAGTATGTCATGAGTCGCGAGCTCGACAGGCCGGCATGTTGCTTGGGTACGTGGTTTTCCGGACCCGCATGGCTCTGGCAGTTGGTGGCCATGGACGAAAGACAGTAGTCTTGTGATAGCCGTCGTGATAGCCGTTGAAACATTTGACTAGTAATAGCATTATGCCGTTCACAAGAGGTGCTGCTAGCCGCGTAACCGAAACACTCCGTGATGATGGTGCGGGCCGCATGATGGAGATGTCTGGGGTGTGGTTGTTTCAAGGTTGGTCTGGAAGATGGTTGAGGTATCGTCAGCTCGCCGACAATCTACCGTTGGCACATGGCGGACAGGCTGCAACTTGATGCGCGAAGAAAGTATAAACGGGACATAGCTCCAAAGTAGATGTAGGTGGTAGTTCGTTCTCCACGTTGATGCATGATCAAGGGTGCATACCGTGAGTCCGCGAGTGGTGAAAACAACCACGATGATGGGCGTTATCAACGCTGTCAGCGGAAAGTTCACCAGGGTTGCGACATAGCATTGCCGCACCGATGTAGAGCCTTCTTGCTTCTCCTCTTTGCTTTCCAGACGGACTCACGTCGCCCATGGAGACGACTCGTCTTAGTCTGCCACTCTGTGACCTTTACGGCAAGTGGAGAAAGGTTGTTCCACGATCCAACCGGTTCGAAATATGTTCATGGAAGGCCAATAGAATGCTATGCCGCACACGGTGGAAGGCAAAGAGAGAGACAAAGGTACATGGTGCTCAACATGTGAATAGCAACGCTGAAGTGCTTATGTCCTGTTGTACATACATGGCTCATATCCGTCGTTTAGCTTATGTCGTTCATGCAAAACACCACCAGTATTCGGCATATTACCTTCTCGGAAACAGTCTCCTTGAAGCCCTCTCTCCCAGCCACTGCGCCGGACGCAATGACCCAACCGATCTCCGTGTGCTCGCCTGTCCAATGTAAGCGCTCTCCTGCTCAACTGACTGACGTTTCACGATCATCAGCGAGGAGGTCGTCGGTCGATCGAAGTTGTCATATTCCTGCACAATCTCGGCTTGAGACCCAGCATCGTCCTGCAACTCGATCTCGTCCAAAGGGATCTCGACGGGATCTTGTGATCCTTTCTCTAGCTCAGTTGCGCTCCTATTCTTCTCGAAGTCCAGGTGGGTGACCTGGAACCACGGTAGACTTCGTAGCGGGCTGAAGATGGGTAAAGCCTTGCCGTCAGATACCGATCCTGGCATGCCATTCGAATTGCTTGGCGAGTTGCTCGGAGAGCGTAGCGACGAGAGCTTCGATGATAGCGCTTCGGACATCT
>JAKLLW010001799.1:0-11543 GCA_022814695.1 Neocatenulostroma microsporum
CCTTTAGCGGTGTCTAGTCCGACTGACAAGTTGCTCCTCATTCCTGGACCGCGGGTCACAGCCACGAAGTCGGGCTTTGAACTATTCGCATACATGTGGCCCAGTGTGCGTGAAACGTGTCCGTGCATGCATGCGATAGCCTTCTCGAGCAAAGGTGCCAGGTTCGCACGATGAGAGTCCAGAGCGACGAGTGGGTGGATGCCGGTGTATCCGCTATTATTCGCAGTAACTTTCTCGTGGAATACGACGTCCAGTCCGTGGTAGTGGTCGTTCTCGTAGTCGTTCAGCCAATGACCCCCTCGGTGTTCTGTTTCCACGACCGCAACGGAGGTATCATCACATGAAGTCTCGATGGCGAGCACTGTGAGGCTCCGCCGCCCTGTTGTCGGTACGTTCCAGTGCGCGCTGATCCTCAAGTTCGGTTGTCGTGGCGTGGCTTGCGGCCTGATGCACGCCGCTGCGCTTGTCACGGCCAGGCGGAACATCGAAGCGATACCCAATATCGATCATCGTGATGATGTTTCGATGAGAGCAGGATCGACCTTGACCTCGACCCCGATATGGCCCGTGCACTGCTGTGAGATTCAATTCTCGCCCCCTCTTATCCTCCACCTGCATCTGTACATTGAACCTTTATACGACCGTATCTGTCAAACAAGCTTACGGAGCCTCCAATAGCACGAGTATGCCAGGTGCCGCTCAGGATGCTAAAGACCATAGCAAACCATGCACTCTTTGCGAGACCAGACGAGATGTCCTGGTGCGCTGTCAAATAGACGAGACAGACAAATGGCATTTCGTCTGCCCAGGCTCGTGCTGGAAGCGCGTGTCAGGCGGCGTCATTGATGGTGACAAGAGCGAAGAGCACAAATGGTATCGGTATGGAGGGATGTGGAAGAACAAGCACGATGCTGTGAGTGCGAAGAAGCCGAAGAGCAAGAAGAAGGTAGGGAGTGAGGAGGGCAGTGCACATGCGCCTGGGGAAGGTACAGAGGTGGGATCAGAGAATGGATCAGGTGAGGGTACGAAAGAAGATGGAGATAGCTGAGGAAGAAGCATGCTCTATGAGCCAAGCAGACTTGGTACCAGCACAGTATGCTGTGTCTTTACGAGACCGACCATATTCGTCTTCCAGGAACAGGATGGACCGCAACGAAAGCCCGTGACATCGACGACTACCCAGCTTATACCGCGCCATGATCAACTTAAATGTGGCATTAGCGAATTACTGAAGACATCTGTCCATGACACGCGTCTTTGGAAGATGAAGAGCAGCCGAGCAGCACCGAGAGCCATCTCAGGCAGGAGGTGGTCAGGCAGTAGCCGCGAGTTAGCAACGCATCGGCCATGTGCATGAATTAATTGCTACAAGACTGCGATTAGGTGGGCGCCAACTTATCAACACGTCCATGGTCACATGCACGCCCAATGGCGCGCTCGCTACTACACTGTCGACGTCGAAGGCCCAATCCCCTCAAAGCGATAGAGCAGGCCCTTCATTTGATCTCGACTTCGAGCGCCTGACTCGCATGTCTGCACTCCTACATAACCCTACTCGAGGCATACGACCAGACGTAGATCCATATCGGCCATCGTACAGGCAAGTCTACGCTAACTCACGTCACATATGCAACTCGTTCCTAGATGCATTAGCGAGTAGGTATTGAGCGTGACTGATACTATATTCATATCTGGCCTGCCCTCCACTCGCCACATGCCGACGTAGTTTCTCGACATTCACCTCTTCCCAGTCTAAACTTTCTGGGGATCGCCTGAAACTTGAGTACGATGAGTTAACTGCGGAGCGTAGCTCACTATCAACGGCCGAGTGGCCATGGACTCAAGCTCATGAAGCAGGCCAGTCGTTCATTCATCCTCGAGTCCGATCGCGTGACTTGCGTGCCTGCACGTCCACCTGCATTCGCGTAAGGCACATGACCACGTTTGAGCGGGTCCTGGAACAGTATTCACGGAACTCTGCCAGACGTTCACATTCGATCCGCGTTCAGGGGGCCGAAGCGTGAACCACGTGGGTGTCCCATCTTCTTGAATTCACCTCACCTTGGTCTAGCCTTTTTCGCGCCTGGTCACAAGATCTTGCGAACATTTCTTCTGCTATAAGAACCTACCTTCCGATCTCTCTCGAGTCACCTACGATGTCCTACTCAACCGCTTCAAGGCAACCCTGACAGCAGAGTTCATGACCTCTCGACTTACAACACTCTCTTCTGTATCCGAGTTAACCAAATGCGCACTCAGACACAGCTCAAGACAGCATTCGACCACTTCAGCACATCACCCTCGACCCGGTTCCGAGCGCCCACAGATCACACAGCCTGGGCCACACCTAAGTCTACCACTCATCAACTTCTCCTACCACTCCGAAAAGTCTACTTAAGTCACCCAACATGCATCCTCTCCAACAGGCGTGGTTGGCGCAAGCGCAGCAACAGGCTATGTGGCAAGATCCTCGCGTTCAGATGCAGATGTATCAGCAGAGGGCTATGTGGGAGCAGCAGCAGAGGGCCGCGTTGATGGCGGAGCATCAGAGGGCAGCAATTATGGAGGAGAGAGCCGCCATGATCGAAGCGCAGCAACGCGAGGCCATGATGCAGCAGCGGAGGGCACGCATGATGCGGCGCGGCGGAGGTAGGCAAGACTGGCATGGCTTCGTAGAAGAGGACAGTATCGGCAGCCGTGAGCCGTCGAGAGTGCGCTTCGAGTCAGACGACCGCCGTGGGAGGCGTCGAGATCCGGGTGCGAGACGTCCGGATTCGCCTCACCCGCGCTCAGCATCACGTGGACGGCACTCAGTCTCGCGCAATTCGCCAGACTTACTTCGTGAGCGTGGTCGTCGTGAGAGGCGCGCGAGCTCACTTAAGAGGCGTCCCGATTCGAGCGTGAGGCGTCCAGACCCGCGCAACGATCTGGCGGGTCTCTTCGGTGGCATGGGTATTGGCCGTGACCGCCATGGCCACAGGACCTTCACGGTCCCCGGGTACGAGGTGATCAAGTCCCTCAACCCCGGCGGTATGAGCGAAGCGGTCAATCTCGTCAAAGACGAGAAATATGGCAGGCTTTACATCGAGAAGCGTGCACGCATCGATGCTCGGCCCCTCAAGAAGCGCGCTACGGCTGAGCTTCACGCCTTGCAGCGCGTGGAGCGTGGTCGCAACCTCACCTATCTATCGAGAGCCTTCTGGAAGGAAGAGTACGGCTTCTGCTCATTCATTCTCGAGTATTGTGACTCCGGCAGTCTCGACATCATGATCAAGCGCTATGCCGACAAGGGCAAGAGGTTCAGTGAGGAGTTCGCTTGGCACACTATCCTGGGCATCGCTAAGGGTCAGTACACCTATGGAGGCCATTTGAGATATCTGAGACCACCCCAAGGCTTTTCGAGACATTCGCTAACGCTGACACCCATAACAATTAGGTCTCGCATTTCTTCATCACGGCGTTCGTGATCCGGTCAAGGATGAGAAGGACGACTCGTGGAACAGCATCTGCCAGTACGTATACCATCGAGTAGAAGCCCCCTGTGAGACATGCATAAGCTGACGGGTTCTACGCGACTGTCTTAGCCTCGATCTCAAGCCCTGCAACGTCTTCTTCACCACCAAAGACCAGAAGGGTCCGCATCCGAGGGTTGTGGTTGGCGACTTTGGTTGTGCGATTACCACCGCGGACATCGAGTTCGGCATGGTAAGTCATCTATACCCCACAGCTCAAGAAGTTGCAACTGACAAGAAGTTATCAGGAGCATCCTCGTCAGCAGGTGTGTGGCACACCCGAGTGGTACCCACCGGAGGGTATGCCTGATCAAGTCGGCTTTGGCCAAACTCGCTACGGCAAAGAGACAGACGTCTGGCAGATGGGCGCTACCATCCACACTATGTGTCGCCTCATCTCTCGTCCGGATCGCCATATGCTTGAATCCGGGCATGCGTGCGGCAGGGCGTTTGGCCAGCGTCTCAATGATGCGGTGACATGGTGCTGTGACGTGAACTACAAGAAGAGGCCATCGGCGGCGAGGCTGGTGAAGGAGGCGATTAAGGTTGCGAAGGACAAGAACGTGCCGAAGACTAGTTGGGCTTAGGCCGGAGAGGTGGTAACTGGGTAAAGAAAGGTTCGCGGAGGGCGATTAGACTGTGATCATTCTCTAACGCGGCGTCTCGGCGAGTATCACGACATGGGTTGAGGACCGTTGCTTGTGGCGTTGTTTCATGCGATGAGGAGACTTCACAAAAGTCCAGGAGGGCGTAGCGTTTGGCGAGGCAATGTTGCTCCAGCAGTGCGGCATATTATAGAGTTCTACAGAGACCTAGTAGGAGAGGTCGTAAGTTGCTTGCTATCCTGTCATTGCACCAAATTGTTGCTGATTCTCGAAGTCATCGGTCTTCCCAGGAGCAGAGGGAGGTCTACGTGGGAGCTTGGATACAGACAATGCTGTTGGGTCAGCCGCATTTATCTCCTAACGCCCGTTGGCTTCTCCTGGTCCTAGTAGACAATACAGCGGCCAATTGCGCTGTCGCAGAAACGGAGACCTCGAACGGCGACGATTTGTTTCACTGACCATTGTATGCTTTCTCGATATCTATCTTTACATCGCATGCCGCCGTCTCTCGCAAGTCTGCCAATACCGGTAGACTGGCTGCCGCATTCGCCGCTTAGACCTTGACCATAAGCTTAGTGCCACCCCTCCAGACCCTCAACCCACAGAATATCACACCCCCCGCAAGTGTACAAACACCCCCATAAGTCCACGTCCCAGTCCAATCGAGATTATTCGGGTTACGCTGAAGGATCCCACCGCCTCCCGGCCCACCAGCCAGGACACCAAACCCAAGCATAGCGAAACCCATACCTATTCGAGTGCCGATCTTGGACTTATCTTTGGTCAAAGCGACGAAGATGACGGGCGGCAGGGCAATGAAGATGCCTGAGAAGAAGCCGAAGAAGATGGTTGTGGCGATGAGGCCGCCAGAGGTGTGGACGGAGATATTGCATAGGAGTAGTACGCCTACCATGAGGGCGCCTGTGCAGTTGTCAGTAGAAGGCTTTGATAGGAGATGTACGCGAGGATGGTGGGAAAGGTACCTGGTGCAATGACATTCATTGGGCCGATTTTGTCCTGAGAAGCGATGGGTATAAGGGTCAGCGGATGTCTCACAAAGTCTTCAGGGCTTGCAGGGGTCTGAGACGGCCTCCCAGGGGTTACACCCATCAGATACATACCGAGAGCCAGTTCGGCATGGTCCGTCCGAGTACAGAGCCCGCGTTCAAAATCGGCACTAGGTAGAAGGACAGACTCTCATCTGTGATACCCGTCGATTGACCAAAGAAGGAGATGTAGAAGATACCGACGTAGAGGCCGATGAAGCCAATTAGCGCGCCAACGACGAAGGCCATGAACGGTAGGTCGGTGAACGCCGTAACGTCGAACATTTTCCGTGCCCTCGGGGGCTTGACACGCATCTTCATGACGAAGAGTGGGACCATAAGCGTAGCGAGGACAGTGAAACCAAGGATGCGGACGCTCCAGCCAAACCCCACTTCTTTGATGAGCTTGTAGAACATGATGGGGTATATGATGCCGCCCATCGAGCTTCCACTGGCCGCCAGTCCTATGGCGAGGCCAAGCCTAGTGCTGAAGTAGGAGGGCATGATGGCCACTGCCGGGACGAAGAGCGCGCCAGCGCCGATGCCGATGCAGAAGCCTTGGGCCAGGATGGCTTGCCATAGGTTGTGGCAGAGACTCAGCATCATATGGCCGAAGACGACTAGGAACGTGCCGATGACTAGGAGCCAACGGAAATGGCCGCGGTCGTAGACTGGTCCTACGAGCGCACCGATGACAAGGACCATAAGCGATTGGACGGCACCGATCCAGGAGATATCGGAGGAGGCTGCGTGGAAGAGGGCGCCGGATTCGTAGTACGTTTGGTAGACACCTAGAGTGCTGTTAGCATTGCGTGCTTCTGTTCATGGACTGAGCGTCGTACCAAACGTATTGAGCAGACCCCAAGTATTGAAGAACAACATCCAACTCCCAAGCACCTGTAACCACGCTTGTAGTCCTCCATTGGGTACCGGTCCACCAGGTGGTCCAACAGCAGCAGGAGGTTTGTTCTCAGGCATCACTTCCGCCTCTGCTGGTGCTTCGCCAGGATGCTGCTTCTCCACATCGCTGGGGAGAGCTTCGCCATCGTCAACATGATCGAGTGAGTCCGGCTGCTTATCAGAGCTGTCCTCAGATCCGTGAGTCGCATTGCCATTGTGGTGAGTTGGCACTTGTGCCTCCTCTGTTGCCATCGTGGTTGCTGTCACGTAAAGCTTAGCTGGGGAGCCAAGAGGACTAGCGCCACCCTATCTGGACTGCCTCAGGGTGTATACCAGTCGACAAGATCTCCAAACGCAGTCGCAAGGCAGAATGTTTGAACGGACCCCAGGAGAAGAGATATAGATGGAGAAAAAGCCGGAAAATCGAGAGAATGACAAGGCTGATGATGGAGGGTGGTGCAAGCAAAGGATCTTTTTGTTGATCGCAACCGTTCGAAGAGGGAATGAAGCACGGGCCCTCGGCCTTAGACTCGGTCCGGACATTCGGGTCTTCAATTCAGGCGTCATGCGAGCTGGAGATGCATACTCAGCTCGCCTTCTCTACGTTTTGCATGGGCTGCATTACTGGCGTGATCATTTGTGGCTTCAACCTGAACTGAGCACGTATTCGCTTGTGGGTGCACAACAGCAATGATCTACCGATCTTTTAGACAAGTCCCGCAATCACGAAACACGATTAGACCGGGCATAAAGGGTTCATGATGACCGCAAACCCCGTCGAACCATGCAATGAACGACCAGAAGGGAGTGAGAGGGCCTTTAGACCCAGGCAGGCAACACCTCGTGAATGCGGCAACGAGGATCTCGCCATACTTACCGGGAGGGCACGCCAAAACGCTGAAGACTAATTGAGATGTCGAGATGCTGAGCATCCGGCATACAACGTGAAAGAGCTACCTGCAGCTATACCACAGCCCGTGCCTTGGATGGATGCCTCATCTTAACTCCACGCGCTTCAGCCGCAACACAACCCCACCGATGGACGTCTAGTGCTGTTTGGCGAACAGCCCAGTTAGCCGTTGAGATTCAGCGGCGAAACGCAAGAGAAGCTGTTGACCTGCGGAATCTTGAATGCTTCGATCATACCTGCACAAAAGTCAGCTTTCGAGTATTACACCATTTGCATTTGACACAACTCACCCATGATCGCAGCATACATCCCTAAACCGCACATCACCCACCCACCGAGAGCGTAGATCACATGCATGACATTGATTGCGACTTGCATTGGCCCACCGGCAAGGAAGCCGTGAATCCAGTATTGCACGCCAGTGTACGTCCTCTTTGTCTCTCCGGTTGCGGGATCGAAGCCTTGGAGACCAACGGTGCTCTTCATAACATTCAGGCGAATGTCGTACGCCAGCGCGACCATCGGCGGGAAAGAATACGTGAATTGCAAGATGGTCGAAGCCGAGATGATCGAGACGAAGCCGAAGTAATCCGGAATGGCCGCTGCGATGATATAGCCAATGGACCACCAGATCGGCACGATGACGGCGTAGAAGATCTTGCCTTGCTTCGTGTTGAGCGGTGGGGCGCCGAAGAGATCCATAAGGACGTTATTGTACAGGACTTTGACTCCGATGTTGCCGTACAAGCCTGCTGCGATGAGGCCGGAGATGATGCCGATCATATTACCGGCTGTTTGGAGGCCGTAGGAGGAGACGCCTTGGTAGCTGATTTGGTAGGCGTATTGGCCTTGCCAGTAGTATCTGTCATTGCTGTGTCAGCACGATACTGTGAGGTCGTGAAAACTGACGTCCACTCACGTGTAGCAACCATAGATCAAATACACAGCATAGATGAAGAACTGCGCTCCCCACATGGCTTTGATGAAGTCGCGCGGCCTGCGCATCTCCGCCATGAACTCCACGAAGAGCTGAGCACCTCCGTATGCGAAGACGCCGCTGAGCAGGCCGTTGAGTGCGGCAACAAAGCTGCCGGAAGGAGGCATGCCATTGTAGTGGATGATGGGCGGATAGACGCCGTTTGCATCTGGAGTACTGGTGGTCGGGTCCACTACACCACCCGCTGAGCCAAGGGTAGAGATTGCGTAATAGGGTGGGGTGTGGGCAAAGGCTCCCATGCTGATGAAGATGACTACGTACATGGTGTCAGCGGGGCCTTTGGAGCACTCTCCTCTGTTGCCTACCGAGGAGATTGAGCCAAACAGCTAGGTTGGCAATCCAACCATATGACTTGAGGGTGCGGATCTGGCTCAAAGAGAAGCCGGCGAGGACGAACAAGACTGGGCAGACTGCATAACAGAGTCGGAACTTCGAGACTTCGGACAGTGCTTGACCCTGTAGTATCGTCGTCAATAATCAAATCATGCAACGGACAGATGATACCCTTGTGTAACTCACCTGCTGGATGGTGATCTGTCCCAGCACGAGTAAGAGCGCCAACGCCTGCAGCACATTGAACACATACCGCGAAGTCGACCCTTGAAGTCTGAACCCAAGGTCGCCAAAATTCTTCATAGGGAACTCGTAGCTATCGAGACCAAGGAAGGCGTGCCAGATCAGGTAACCGGAGTATCCAGCGCAGAGTCCGAAGACGGTGTAGAGAGCGATGCCGGGTCCCCAACCGAGGGTTCCCATCGCAAAGCCTACCCCGTAAGGGCCTAGGATATCGGTGGTGATGAGGTAGAAGCAGGCGCCCCAAGACGCCGTGCGAAAGGCTCGCGAAGCATTGAGCCATTCTTCATCGGAGATCTGGAGGCGAGTCTCACGGTTGGCGAGATTCGCACTGGTACCGTGCTTCTCGGCGTCACTGTTGCCGTTGGAGTCTTCGGTAACTTCATGAGCAGGCTTCTTGCGTAGGAGGATCTCGCGCCAGTTGGTCTTGGGTGCCGATAGCCCTTGCTCTTCTTCGCGGGTCTTGAGAGCGTAGTAGTGGTATCTTTGCGGGATGTTGTTAGCTTGGCTCTTCGGGCTTCAGGTTTCGGTTGCATACTCTTCAAAGCTGACAGCCGGGTCGTGAAGCTTGCGCGCTTGCGGTCTGATGTATGTGCTGCTCACCGCCGTGCCTGGTGCGGCGTCGCTCGAAGAGCGGCCTTGCAGCGTGGCCTCCTTCGAGTCCATCTTGTGCGACAAGCCAACCAGATGTGGAATTCGACCGAGCAAATGTCGGAGATCTTGAAGTCAGGCTCCGGCAGCGAGAGTTGGTTGGTCCAGGCCGAACCGTGCACCATCGACGACAGGGGCGAGTAGGACTAAGAGGGCAATGGCATTCGAGCTCGTCTTTGTCAATGAGGTGTCGTGGGTTGAGGCAGTGAACGAAGATGGAGTTGATGCAGCTGAGTGATCCACTTCAGTTAGATATTGCTGACCATGCGTCCAGGTTATTGCGTTATCGAAGGAGGGGTGCTATGCGATATCAGTGCCCTTGCAAGGTGATACTAGTTGGGATCGTGCATGCAGCCAATATGTAACGTCGATTGCTTGATTTCAACGAAAAAGCTTATCAACGATATAAGCGAGCGTGGGCGGTACGATAAATGGTTCGCAATGAAACGGCCTGGCAACGAGAGTGTTCGTACCTTAAGTACAAATAGAGGCACATGTATGTCTCTTCTCTCCTTTATGCTACCGCCATCCGAGTCATGCGAGCGCTCAGAAAGCTACAATGAGGCAAGAGCATCGGCGTCGCACCTTCCTGTCCGGGCTTTCGATGCTTACCACAGCGCGGAGGATGCAGCAGGGGTCGCGGCGGGAGATCGCGCTCTACTCCGTGCTTGACTCCAGACATTATGACAGCAGGCTGCGGTATTCGCAAGTGCAAATGCGGGATAGGCAATGCCGTCCCTGGGTGCTCCGTGGTTGACATTGCCTTCGAAATAGCGTTCTTACTCAGCAGTCGCCCCGGTCGCCGCGCGATCAGGCGTCCTATTTGCGGTCCGCCACGGTCCGCATGCAATATGAGAGGCATAGAATAAGGCTATGAGTGCGCCAAGCTTAGCTACTAGTAGCATGGGGCCCTCCGCGAGGAGGTCGGGGTCGGGTGGAGTGTTCGGTGCGATGTTCTGTGCACAGTGCCGACGCGGTATGCGCGTGCGCTAAGCAGTTCAGCAGCGAGATCGGTGCGAATGATGGGGGCCAAGTCGTCGAGCCGATGTCAGATGATTCAGACCCTTCAGAGTCCGAAAAGTAGGCAGCGGCCTGTACGAGAGGATAAAAGATGACGAGAACGTCGCTGCCTCACCATGCTATCAAGCTTCCCATCGTCCCATTCATAGCATTATCGCGGCTGCAAAGCATAAGCCCTCACAGCATACAACCCCTTCGGCATGCCCTTCTGCAGCTCCGTCCCTACAAGCTTCAAACCCGCTTTCTCAAACAAGCTCCTAAACTTCGCGTCCGTCCTCGTAACGCTACTATCATCCTCATCAAACACATCCTCGCCCAAATGGTGATTACTCAGGTTCTCCTTGACAACAATCCAGCCACCCTCACTCAACACCTTCGGTAATCGCTTCAGGTAGTCCACAAATTGCGTGTCGGTAAGTTGGCCCACGCACCACTGATTCCATATCACATCGTACGGCCCCAATCCCTCTTTCTCAGGATGCCAGCTCTCAAGCCCAACATTATATACCTCTCCCACCCCTTCCTTCCCTTGTATCTGGTCCGTGAAGCTCTTGACGGGTTCAACGATATCCACTGTCTCCGCTACATTTCTCAGGAAGCCTTCTGTTATCCGTCCGATCCCTGCGCCGCAATCGACGGCTCTCTTCAGTTTCTTTCCAGCAGGATGGTGCTTTGATGTGCGCCGGAGCTTCGCGAGGAAGTTCGAGGAACCCTGTAGGTCTATGCGTGAGACTTCGGGGTAGCCGCCTAGGACACCGTTGACTGTTGGTTCGGTGGCGGACCAGTAGGCTATTGCTGCCTTGTGGTTGATTTGAGAGTCGGGGGCATTGGGTGCGGTTATGGGCATCTCTTCTGCGAGGGAGGTGGAGTCGGAGGAGGGAGTAGTGATGCGCTGTTTCTTGGAAGAGTCGTTGTTGCTGTCGAGGAGCTCGCTTTTGCGTTTTGGGGAAGACATTGTTGTGTGCTATGCTATGCTGGTAAGAGTTGTTTCGAAATTGGCATTGGAACACGAAGAAACGCGATTTCGATTTCGGGGCCGAGGCTCGTTGCGGGCAAACAATGTTCCTCCCTGTCAGTGAACAGAAGAGTTCACGGTCAACAACTCTCCCACCCTACACATCCTTCGTCATCTACGAATAGCGCGCCTAGGACACCCAAGTCTTCGACGGGTATACGGGTATAAGCAGTGAATAGAGCTCACGTTCGAGAGCTCCTCGCGAAGCCCCAATCCTCAAAGCTCATCAACCCTTCCTTCCCCTCACCTCTCCGGCTACGGAGCTCCAGATGTCGTCGACATACTGTGTGCTCGGCATACTGATGCCGGTAGCG
>JAKLLW010001800.1:0-11528 GCA_022814695.1 Neocatenulostroma microsporum
TGGCCGTCTCATGCAGAGCTTTAGGTCCACCTTAGCTGCTGACAAGCTGCGTTTCGGACACTGCGACTTCTTGAGCTAAAGCACCTGCTCGTCAAGCACAGCGGATACCTTCGCCACCATCATCAAATACCCTACGCTTTTCATTGAGCACATCGCTGCAGTCTGTCTATTGACGACTGGAGACTATTGACCAACCCGAACAGAATGTCTACATGAACTAAAAGCTGGTGTGGATAACCTCGCCAACGCCATCCCAATCCTTCGCCATGACCCTCCTCCTCACGTGGCCGGTCTTGACCAGGTAGCTCACGGCATCTCCTCGCGGCCGCACAGCGCTTCCAACATCCCGACTGATGGTCCACCGCCCCTGCTCTTCTTCTTTCATAGAGACAAAGGCTTGGTGTCTACTTCGCTGCGCAGCTTCCCATAATTGCTCCATGGACCACTCGTCCGCGTGGAAGCGCCTGGCGTCGAAGAAGTGGTTGACGAGTTGTTGGAGGCGGACGCGGAGGTAGGCTTTGTAGCCGGATGGCGTGCCCTCCTCGCTTGGAGGTGGCGGTTCGTAGTCTGGGTCGACAGCCCAGACCCACATGTTGTCTACCATGCCGTGACCTGTTCGATTTCTTTCCTCATCTGTCTGGCTGGGGGAAGTTGAGTCGAGGGTTGAGTCGACGCAGGCGGGTGTTATGAGGAGGAAGACGTTGCGAAGGAGACCATCTTCGAGGCAACGCCCGCGGCTTTCAACGGTACTTGCGGCGGCATCTGCGATCTTCTTGCGTTCCATCCTGCGTGCAGCGCGGAAGCGTTTGCGTAGGATGTGTATATCTGGCTCCAGGTCTTCCTCGACTGGTTCGTAAGAAATTCGGATCTCTCGTAGTCGCCCGGTGGATGCTTGGTCGTTAGAGGCTTGCTCGGCGACAACTACGTTTTCGACGTCTACTTCATCGCCTTCTGAACAGTCCCCACCAGCACTACCTTCCTCTTCCTTGCTCTCTTCTGTCCCGCTGCTTCCTACGTATTCCCGGTCCTCGTCTGGCCAGTCAAGGTATTGCATTAGCCACTTCATGCCAATAACGCCACTGCATCCGACAGCCCCTTGAGCCCAGAACAGCGCTGCACCCGGACGCAAGTCGTATTCCTCCTCCATAGCTCGATCCAGGCCCGGATGCTGAAATGCCGCGAAACCCCATTACTTTTCTGCATGCTCCTGCTCCCACAGTAGCTTCACCCAGGGCTGCGCTTTATCTAACCTCGACTCTACTTCCCGCCGTTGCTCCAATCTTCCTTCGCCATCCTCTCTGCTAATGCACGCTGCCATTCTTGCATCGCTGCTGGATCCATCGTCTCGAAATTATGATTCATCGCTACGGCAGCGGCTGGCAGGTATCAAAACGCAATTCCCAATCTCTACGATCCAGCGTGGTACACATCCGATCCAAACCAATCCAATGGGTAGTGAATTGACGGATTACGACGGGTCAGTAGATTGCTTAATTGGATTGCGGCGGAGGCGTGGATTGAATTGGATTAGCTTGTGGATTGGTATACCGCTTACGTCAAGCGACAGCTAGCTCCATCGTCTCGGTCACCTTCTGTAAGGTGTATAGAGGTTATTTGGGTTCGTACGTTGCCTATCAGTAATTCGTACCATCCCTAACGCGGTCGGAGAGGATCAGATGTAACGAGACAGAAGCGTGTTACGGTACCGCGGAGCGGGACGACAGCTCCGCGGAAGTGAAGATGGTTGAGGTTTAGGGGTCTTGGTAAGAGCATTCACTTGAAAGAAGCCTAGTATACGGGTGTACGCAATCCGATCTTTCGACCCAATCCAAGACTATGTTGGCTTGATTGGCTTGCGTGTATAATCTTCTTGGATTGCTTGCAGTCCACGGCAAAATCGCCTCACTCCAAGCCAATCCTCAATCCAGGATTGATTGGGCACCACACTGGTCTCTACCCGAAGTTGCTCGCAAAGGTGCTCGTAGAGCGCCGTGAATGGATCCTTGGCTTCAAGACCGAGGTCGATTGATGGAGCGCCAAGGCATATAGTTGAGCGACGACCATGTGTCCGGTTTCTAGCTCTTTCCAAACAAGCCATGTACCCCGGAGTAAATGTGACTGTATATTAAATGAAACAAACACCAATCGTCTCACGTACGGCCATAGGTCGCAGAAAACTGGGCATCCCGTCCGCTCTGCCATACATAAGCTGCGAACCGGCGGACTAGTACTACGGTGGGTGACCACGTGGGAATACCCGCTGCTGTACGTTTTGGTTTTTGCTCCTTTCGTTGCTCCATATCCCACCGACTATGTCCGGTGAGCTTGGACGAAAGCAGCATGTTTTTGCAGGTATGCCATAACCACCTGGTAAGCTGCCGGAGGCGACGACGTACATTATCACAATTCCGCCTCCCACATTGCCCTTCTGTTGAAGTTTTGGCTTGGAGTAGAGTATTTGTAGCGCTGAAGCAAGGCTTGGAGCACAGGGAGGCAAGCGCAGGACACACTGCGATTCAAGTGAGCTGCTGCGAAGACGAGTATGAGCCAACAATCTGCACAGAAGGGATTGGCTCTCTGAACAAAGGGCTCTGCAGCGCTCATAGTGTAATCATCGAGGTGACGGAGACGGCCGTGGAACGATGTGCATGTTGCAGCTCCCACCGTACAATTGGCCGGACGTAGACTACGTTCGTTTTGATGAGCGCATGGGTATAAGCTTCTCTTCTCGCCTCTATAGTTCATCTTCTTCGTGCATCTCCGAGATGATCGTGAGCAACTCGTTCCATCCTTTGCTGGTGCTGCCAGACAAGCCTAGTGCAGGTGTCTCGTTCCTCTTTTCCGGCGTCTTGAAGCTCTTCTTCCTTACTTGCTGCATTGCCTTTCCATATATCAATCCACACTCTCTAGACCTCATCCTCACTTCTCCTCACTCTCCTCAGTAAACCTCCGATACCCCTCCCCATCCATCAACCCCCCCATCTCCCCCTTCCCACCCTCACTAACCTTAATCTTCGCCAACCACCCGTCCCCCTCCGGACTCTTATTGATCGTCCCCGGCTTCTCCTCCAGCACACTATTCACTTCTTGAATGATTCCTGAGACGGGCGTCATGATGTCCGAGGCGGATTTTACCGATTCGACGGCGCCGATGGCGTCGCCGGCGGAGACTTCGGTGCCGATGGTGGGGAGCTCGACGTAGACGACGTCGCCGAGGGCTTTGGCTGCGTAGGTCGAGATGCCGATCGAAGCTGTTTGGGAGGGGGGAGGGTTAGTTGGTGGGAGAGGAAGAGGGGTGTGGATTTGGAGGAGGGAGGGATTAGGTACCGAGTTCAGGGTTGGAGGTGTCGATCCATTCGTGGTCTTCTGTGTAGCGCTTCTCGAATACTATAACCTGTCAGCGCTTATGCTTGCGTATGATGTCTTCTTGCTCGTACTTCTGCTGCTGGCACTGAAGCTCCTCGCAGCTGGTCGTATCGCCGAATGTTGCGCTCTGAAGCGGATATACTGCTGCCGACTACATCTTGCTATTCCCTGTGCTGGTTTCTGTAGCAGCTTCGCGGCCGCAATGCCTGATTGTCCGATTACTGCCGACATCGTTGTATCTGTGTAAAGATTATTGTGAGAGCTTCACCGAGAGCTCCAATGGGTTGTCGCAAGATGACGGCAGCGGGAATGCCCCGGGAGTCTTGGCATGAACTTTGGAGGACTTCACATGCAAGCCTCTCGCGTGCTCCTCGAGTGAAGCATTCGATCAATGCTCATACGATAACAGAATGCTCTATGAGCTAATAGGAGTCGTACGTCCACACCACACCATCCCACTACCAAACACTCCCACTAACACCCACCTCCAGGTCCGCCCCGGCCGCGGCGTAAACGAAATCAAAGAGTACATACACTTCCCTCCATCCACCCCTCTCCCCATCCCGTCTCACCCAACTGACCCCACGACCAGAATCGCCAAAACAACAGGCAACATCATCCTCGCCTCCAACGGCGTAGTCCGCGGCATCACCAACTGGGGCACCTTCCTGCTCCCCAAACCCGCGAAGAAGCCCGGCACGGTCTACAACCAAGGTCATTACTTTATTCTGAGGTTTGATAGTAGTGCGAAGACGCAGCATGCGGTGAGGAGGACGCTGGGGTTGGATCCGAGGATGATTAGGTATAGTGTTGTGAGGATGGGGGGTGTGGGGTTGGAGGGGGTTAAGGATGTTGGGGGGAGGGCGGAGTGGGGTGGTATTTTGAGGGGGGAGAGGTGATGAGGAGGGTATGGTGGATGAGTTGGGAAAGGGATTGAGGTGAGGGGGTGTGTAAGATATGTTGGTGGTGGGTGTACATGGGTGGGAAGCATAGGGAGGTGTTGAGGCGCACAAGGAGGTGAAAGGCATCTTCGCTGTAGTGCTATGGCTCTGTCGTATTTGTACAGGATTCCGACTTCGCTCACTATGTACTCATTGCCCGACTTACGCGGATCGCTCGCCATCTCTCGCTTCCGAGCGGGTTGGAGCAGTACAATAGGTTCCTGGGCCATGCGTGACGAGGCTGTGGAGGGGGAGGGGATGTGTAGAATATGCTGGTTGAGAAGGAGTATGGATTGAGTGTGTTGGGCGGTGTTATGCACATGCAAGGATGGATGGTTGGTTCGCCTCGTGTACAAGGTGCTAGTACGACTGTACAAAGCTCGTACTACTAACGCCAATAGCACCTGGTCTTCCCTCCTCCCAAAATCCTCAGCACCAATCCCATCCGACTCCCAGCTGCAGCTTCTCGGCTACCCGCAGGTACGCTTCTTCATCCTCCGCCACGCGAGATACCCTCCTCGAGCTCTGACGTGCGCGCTCGCGCAGTATTCTTGGCTGATCTCCCCCCGCGGTGCGACCAAGGTACGACCACTTAGGGCTCAGGCTCAACCGCGTCCGGCCTCGGCACTGGCAGCGTCACGACTATCCCCCAGCTTGTATAATAATCTTCAGTAACCGTGAAGACCTGCAAGACTAACCCCATCTCCAGAAGCGTACCGCGCACAACCCGGTCCCACGCGCTCCGGAACATTTCCATAGGCACCCTCTCTTCTGCTCCTCCGCGCTCAACCTGCGCGCTGGGCCGCGTCGCTAGGTCCTTTAAACTCCGCTCGCTGATGAAGGTTGTGCCGATGCCTCGCAGTTCGCTGCATCCATGTGCACCGATCTTGCGTAGGCATTCCCCGATCTCGAGATAGTTCGAGGTTAGCACCTGGTGGATTTCCGTGCGATTGTAGTCCAACATCAGAGTCTCGCGGCGGAGTTGGCGGCATGTTCTGGTAAGGGCGTGTTGGAGATCATCCTTTCGGAGTCGGCCAGGAAAGAGGTTGCGGTTTTCAGCGAAGACGTAGCCGTAGATGTTATTGCGGAGCTCTGGCGAGAGGTGGCCGAAGGGTGAGTTGTCCATCTTGTGTCGGTGTTGTTGTTGTCGATGATGTCTATGATGTTGCGATGGAGTGGTCACGTTTCGAGCAGGAATGTGCAACGTGGAAGATTATCCGGCGCTCGGACCCTGAAGGAGCATGTGAAAGATGACTCACCGTCTGTCGTAGAAGAGCCAGACTGAATTGATGAGCCGAGCTCCGGGAGATTGAGGCATGAGCGATTGGCTTTTGATTACGGCCTGACAGGACATGTTTTACTGCTGACGTGACCGATACCAATGGGTTGCACCCTTGAAGCCTGGAGGCCGTCTCAGCCACCTGAGATTGCCAGATTCTTTGGGAGACATCTGACAACTCTTTCACTCACGGAGGCCGTTGTGGATATCCGGATTGCCGTACGCTTATGGAGATCTCTGCTAAGCCTTGCACTTTCGGAGGCCGTCTCAATGGCTGAAACTGCCGCCTGCTTCTGGAGATGTCCGCCGGACAACTGCCAAGTGGCCCCACAGGACAAGCCGACGAATAGGAATCGGGAGCCAAAAGTCCATCGGGGAAGAAGGTGTTTCCCAAGCCTACGAGTAAATCGGAGAACGAGAAAGCCATAGTGATGGCTACGGACAAGTTGATAGAAGAGGCAAGACTTGTATACTACCGCGGAGAAGAGGAGCAGAGGTACATGGCGATGTTCCACACTGTGCGCCGATTGCTAGATTTGAATTATAACGCGGAGGCACACAGGAAGAACAAGTGGTAGGAGGGGAATGGAATAGCGATGGGATGAGGCAGGATACGTGTAACTTGCAAGATCACGATGAGAAACACCTGCACCCAAGGAGGCCGTCCCAGATACTCGAGACTGCCATACGCTTTTGGAGACACTTGCCAACCCTTCCACCCATCGATAATAGATATTGCATACGGAATGAAGCTGAGCGGAGTCAAGAAGCAAGTGAGCATGACGTCTGCAAAGCATGTCCGCAACATGCAGGACCAATATCAGCGTCTGGAGCGTGGATGTGATTAAGCCTTTTGATGTGCTCGCTAATTTGTACTCGGACGTTCGCAGCATATCCGGCTTTCATACACCGCTACCGCCCGGTCCTGCGCTCCATCTTTCGTGCCTGCTTGCGGTGCATCTCATCCTGCTTGAGAAGACGTATCGCTCTCGCAGAAGCCTCCGGTCCTGCGCTATGGTTTCTCCTCCAGCACAAGCTCCACCTCCCGCTACTCGTTGCCACCCTGCTCGTACTGTGCCCTACGCAAGCTTTCAGAATCGGACTTCGACTCCGTCAGTTCCTCGACCGATGCTGGCAACGACATGACCACCCACCAAGAGCCTCCGACCTTCACCACCCGCAGCACCAGGCCCATAGCTAGGAGCGCATCACGGACAGCCTGCCTCCATCTGCTGTCTAGCTCGTCCTGCGGCAGCTCTTCCAACCCACCAGAAACTTCCGCCTTCTCACCGTACTCCGACTCCAGATCCCTTAGCCTGCGCTCACTTAAGAAGGGGATGCCGATGTTCCGCAGCTGAGTGCATCCTCGTCCACCTATCCTGAGCAGCAATCTCTTGATCATCAACGCATCCACGGAGGTATCGGTATGAAACCTTGGATAGAGGCATATGCGATTGTAATCGAGCAATAATGTTTCGTTCCGAAGCTGGCGGCACGTCTTCGTAAGCGGGTCTTGGAAGTGAACCCTCCGGGAGAGTCCTGGAGCCTGAGCAACTGAGACGACACGCTGCTCTGCGAAGACGAATTTGTAGATGTTGTTGCGGAGCTCCGGTGAGAGGCGGCCTAGTGGTGAGTTGTCCATGGCGCTGAGGCTTAGTGACGGTGAGTTGGTAGTGGTGTGTTGATGCAGAGATGGTTGAGGTCGAAGAATCGAAGTTCAAGTTCAAGCGGAAGCGGAAGTGGAAGTGGAAGTGGAAGTGAAAGGTGGGGCTCAAGGCATGAAGACGCTTGTGAGCATGTGACAGCTGGTCTGTGCTGACGGTCTACCGGTACAGCAAGGCATCCTACCAGTACAGGATCCTGTACCCAAGAATTATTGCCTATTCTTTTGCAGAGCACCATATCAGTCCTCCATCCCTTCCACCATCTCTCAGCACCCCGCCCTCTCGCTCACCGCATCCCCACCAATACCGCTTCAGCAGTCCGCCGCTTCACCCATGCACACACCCTGGCTGTCAGAAGCGGAAGGCGGCATCGTAACAAGCACCTGCCATGCTGCAACATCCGGATGGTAGATCTTCACCGCCTGCAACCTCAATCCCATCTCCCTTAGCGTGTCTCGAACCACGATTGCGGTGTAAGGAATGGATGGCAGCATGTCAAGCCCCTCAAACACCTTCAATCTCACCCCGGTGACTATGCGACTTCGTATTTGGTCGAGTTCTCGTTGACTGATGTACCAAGTACCCAAGCGCTGTACCTCAATGCACGCCAAAGGCCCGATGTTTTGAAGCCAGTCCACCAAGGCCTTCCGTGGTGATAGACGGTGGAAGCCGACATTCAGGATGTTGTAGTCCATCAGTAGGGTCTCGTTGCGGAGTTGTCGGCAGGTGCGGGTCAGAGGATGTTGGACGTTGCCGTGGTACTCGCTGCTGCCGATGTAGACTTGGCGAGGTTTGATGATCAGGTCGTAGATGTGGTTGCGCAACTCCGGTGAGAGACGGCCGAGGGGTGAATTGTCCATCGTGCAGGTGGTTGTTGTGGCCGATGAGTGTCAGCGGGGTGTGTGGGATTCTGGCACGTGTGTTTGGGTTTGGAAGATCGCTCGACAAGAGGGTGGCGAATGTAGATGCAAGCTTGTGATGATCGGCGTGTGCTTCCGACATGTGAAGGTCGGGAAGCCCAACAAGCTTTACTCAAACGATATAAAGCTTGAGTGAGCACGCAAGATACGATAAGTGACATCGAAGAGAAACGCAAAGTAGAGCAAGATACACTGACACCTGTTTTACAGTATCTGCCTCCGGTACGACTCTCGCTCCGTATCCCTGTGCCCATGCCTTACTCACTCCACTATCACCGCATACTGCTTGCCCTGCCTGCCGGAACGATCTGAAGGCGTACTGCTGATAACGAGTGCAGCGCTTTCCTGCTTCACCACCAGGCGTTCATCCCTGCCGCGGCTGCATTAGTCAAGATACGTCGACAGCCGCGTACTCATCGTCTCTCCCTCCTTGAATACCGTGACCACACCTCGCTCGTCTCCGTCAAACGCTCCAACTTGCACTTTCAACCCCATCCGGTTGAGGCTTCTTGCAATTCCCCGAAAGTATCTTCGGCCGTCAACATCATCGAGGTCGAACTGGCTTAAGACCTTGACCCGAGCGTAGCTTTCAACTTTGGCCTGGACTTCCTTGAACTGCTTGCTGCTGGTGATACCCGTGAAGAGAGTCTTGATGTTGGCGCACGGCGCTGGTCCCAGTCTTGATAGCCAAGCGCTGATTTTGCTCCCTTTCAGGTCTATCGACCAGTGACCGACGAAGAAGTGTGTGTTGGCGATGTCCATAGTCAAGGTCTCGTTGCGGAGTTGACGGCACGTTCGTGTGAGGGCGTGCTGGAAGTTGCCGGCGTCGTTGCGATCGTCAAGGAAGACGTGGCGCTTGGGGTGAAAGACGAGAGTGTATATCTGGTTGCGGAGTTCTGGCGAGAGGCGGGCGAATGGTGAGTCGTCCATGTTGAGAGGTGTAACAGCTTTGGTGGCAAAGACTGTGTTGTCAATCTGTTAGAAGACACAAGGTCACCTGAAGACTTTTGTGCAGAAGTGGAGTGCCAGAGAGTGGGGACAAATGTGAAAGTGGAAGGTGCGCATGTAGAAGCCTCAATTGGCAGGAGCAAACCATCCCCTCTAGAAACGCTGCACGGCGAGATGTAATCTGAAGCCCGAGATCATCGTACCCTTGCCACCGCAACAAAATGCTCAATGGACTACGCTCTTGCTCAAATTCCACCCTCGCCCTTCTTCTTGCGCTCCGCAACCTCGATGCGCTCAATCAGCACCCCTATGTCCTTTCCCCTCGTCCCACCATCCGCCACAACGTGCCGGACGTACATCACATGGCTGAGGGGTGCGAAAGTGACTGTGTGTACGGAGAGGCCGAGCCTCCGCAACGTCCGCTTGATGGAGTCTGATTCCTTCGATCGATATCCGATGTTGTTCGAGCCAGTACTGGTCAAGACCTCGATATGCCAATCTCTCGCAGCCTCCACTGTAGCGAGCCTGGTGAACTCGTCTAGACTGATGAAGTTGCTTGCGAATTGCTTAATGTGCAATGCTTTCCGAGGTCCGATATTCTTAAGCCAGCTCTCCAATTCCCTGTAGTACCCCCTTGATATGCGAGAGGGTAGGTGAATGTTGGCCATGTCCATCGCGGACGTCTCTGCTCGTAGTTGACGACAGGTCTTGCTTAGTGGATGCTGGATATGCACGACTTTTGATCTACTGGGCTTCAAAGTCCTCAGGTTGTCGAAGACATGGTGGTAGATGTTGTTTCGAAGCTCTGGGGATAGGCGACTAAGGTACGAATGGTCCATCGTCAAAGGACGAATTGGTCGAATGTTTTGTGAAGCTTCCGTTGAGTGTGATGTGGTATGAGACGGCGAGACAGCGAGCGTAAGCGCAGATTTGGAAGTTGCGGAGAAGACCAAGAGTCATGCATCGTGCATCTGCATGTGAATGAGGTACGTGCAGGTGCGCGGTAGAAACTTTGATCGTAGCGCATCGTCTTCGGAACTGAGCCGCTACCACATCCACCTCAAGCTTGACATGTGCACTGCCTCCTCGCCGCAACCCGGCCTACCCTCCAGCCCTCTTACGTTCAGCAGCCTGTATCTCAGCAGCCAAAAGCTGCAGATCATCCTCAGTCACACGACTTTCCGCCACGACAGACCGCCGTAACACGTCACGCGCACCGGATGGCACTTCAATCGGATGCGTACTGAGACCCATACCTTCCAGCACCCGACCGATCTCACTTGAGCCAGAGGCCGGAGGCGGGATCTCCGACCCAATCTTCACACTTCTCGGCATGTGCGCGGCCTCCCTGACCACTTGCTTGAACTTCTCCACACTGATGAAGTACGCAAAGCTGCGCATGTGCAGAATCGTGCCGGGTCCAACCGTCCTTAACCACGCACACAATGCGGCTCGCGATGGCGCTTCCACGTAGAAGACGGTATTGGCGATGTTCATGGGCAATGCCTCCTCTCTGATTTGACGGCAGGTCCGGGTGAGCGGATGCTGAATTGTCGCAGGTCTCCAGAAGTTTCCTAGACACGCAAGATGACATGGGTGGAAGACGTATGTGTAAATGCGATTGCGCAGCTCCGGTGACAGACCGATGAAGGGTGAGGTTTCCATTTCGTGTGTAAAGAGCAAACGTCAAGGGCGCCTGGACACGGCAAATGGCCAGCGGCGGGGATATGGCCTTTATCGTGGAGCCTGCTTTGATGGCATTGTTCGCTTGTCAAACCCGATGGAACCACCCCGTTTCGCAGATGTTCTCGGTATCGCCTGCGGTGTTGCACAAAGTTTGCGGCGAAGCGTTCCGGCCTAGCTCGCTTTGTTGTGTGGTTGCCTTGCACCTTCCTGCTCCATTCGGTTCGCTGTTACCGCAGTGTTAAGGATGCAGGGGCAGATCAACATGTGTGCAGTCTCTGTCTAAAGGAGACCTCCAGTCGCTCATTGTAGGTATTCCGGAGCAGTCCGGGCCGAGGGGTGTGGCGTTGGGACACTGTGGATAGCTGTGTATCGTACCGACTATCAGCGGGCAGCTCTCAGCGGAGAACAGGCATGGGGACGAAACCAATTGCAGGAAGATTAGGAGACGGGCGACACGAGATTCCAGTCGGTTGAGCCGGACGCCTGGGAGCACCGGCAGTACTGTAATGAGTCTATGCAAATGCTCCGCTTTCCAACATACATCCACCCATGCTTCCTGTGATTGCACGCCATGCTTGAAGGACGGCATTGGACTGTGTTGCGCTCACGTGAAACCGTTCAACTTCGCTGCTCTCTGATATGCAGGTTCGTCATCCTACAGGTGTGTCAGTATTGCTTCTCCTCATTTCTGGACACTGCGCTCACCTCAAGAAATCCAGTGACA
>JAKLLW010001801.1:0-11527 GCA_022814695.1 Neocatenulostroma microsporum
GCCATCTCCGCAGCTCTATTTAAGCTTATACCCACAACTCCGGGCGAAGTGATTAGTGATAGCGAGTCTCGGGCGAACACAAGATAGCTAGTTTGGCCAAGGCAGTTGATGATCTCCCAAGCTCGTGAAGGCCAAAGGCCAGGACGAAGAGCATCAGAGAACCGTAGCATACCAGAACATGTGTTGGATGCTGCATAGTGACCGTAGAACCCATAGCGCATAGCTACCGTGGATCTATGAGCAGGGACCGATGTAGGCAGCCACGATCGAGGCAGAAAGCAAGACCATTTTCCGCGCGCTGCCTACCTACAGCGCTACCTCGTACGACTAGACCGCTTAGAGAGGGGACGGGTATACGTAGTTTGGAGTGTTGGTTGTCGAAGTGCTACATAGAAACCAACGGGATAGAGCGAACTAATCGGATTTTATAGTTTAATTAGCTAGCCGTTACCCTCTCTAGAGGGTCTAGTACGAAATAGGAGCGGTTTTATAGATAGCCGCTTATAAAGAGATCGAATTAGACGACTAAAAGATAAATATCTTTATAAAGAGATAGGTTATATAGTATAAACGCCTTTAATAGATTCTTCGATATCTACTCTATATAGCTATATACTTTATTTTACGAAGTTCTTATTAGTTATAGTAGTTAGGCAACGTATAGAATAGAACGAAAAAGCTTATAGTATAGGTATACGCTCTTTCTTACTATCTAATTAAGACGAGACTATATCTATTTATTATAAAACCTATATCTTCTTTATTATCTTGTCGCGTAGATTAAGTATATATATAGATTATATATATATAACGTCGTTTAGTCGTTATTCTAAGGTAGTAGATATATAGGCGCGATTTAGTTAGGTAGTAGGTACCTAAGATAGAAATTATTCTCTAGGCGTAATATCTTCTTTTCTCTATAAGGATAAGGAGGTCTTATATACGCGTATAGGCTAGTAGTAGGCTAAAACTTTATAGAGAGTATCTTCGAGATATTCGCTTTCGATTTATATATATTTCGAGATAGTTTCGATAGAATCCGTAAAAATAGTCGTTTTTATAAGTAGCGTTATATAGGAGGGCTCCTATTCTATACTAGACCCTCTATTAGTATTAGTATAGGATCTACGAATTAAAACTATAAAGTACTATATAGATACTACTACTCTTAAGTATACTACTACTACTACTGCTAACAAGCTCTTAAAACTACACCAATTGCACAATACCGCTATAGGGGCTGGCCGTACGAGGTAGCCTACAGCGTATGCTGTTTCCTCTCCAACCCAGTCTCCTCATTCTTAGGAAGCAGCATCCCATTCCGTCTGTCAAAGTCCTTCTTGGCTTGTTCGCCCTGCAGCCAAATACTGTCGACAGCACTTTCATCCAACCCCTTTGCCTTTGCAGCCGCAATCATGGCATCCAGTTCTTTGCGGATCTTCTCCTCCTTGAAGGTGTAGTTGCGAGGGTACCAAGACTTCCTGTCTCGCGTTGGCTTGTACTCCGGTACTGAAGAACGGTCAAGGCCGCGGAGGATGACTTGCTCGAGAAGGCTCTGGTATGAGAAGTCAGTTGAGCTCAGCGCTGTGCGCATAATGATGAAGAGTTCCATAATAAAGGGATATGCACATAATCGCCATCCGATCTGTTCAGAACGTAGGGATCTTTCAGTGTGACATGAGGATTGGTGATGACACGAGCGTAGTGGAGGTAATTGAACCCAGCAACATGTGGAAGCAAACCATGCATGATGAAGACATCGCCTTTCTTCGCCACAACTGGTGTGAAGACCTCGCAATTCTTGATGTCGCCGCAGATGCCGCCTGCGGTCAAGCCTGGGTCGAGGCCTTCCGGATGGTTGTATAGATATTGGACCACCCCTAGAGACAACGTTAGTGCCACATTCTGCCGGAAAGTAGTTGGTAGGAAGCTCACGAGCAATACCGTCCTCGCACAACCACGTCCCACCGCCATTCGCCGGAACATCCGTAAAGCAGTGCACAATCGTCATCGCCGTGCCCGAAGAATCGAGGAACTGGCGAAACCAATCATTATCGACATGCCAGAACCCCTTCTCCTTGGGCGGAGCATCAACAACCACATCCTTCGACCTGGCTTCAGACCCAAAGTTGGCAATGAAGTTATCGCCTATCCACCTCTCCCTCTCCGGATCAATGCGGTCCTCGCCTCCGCAGATATCGGCGATCTTACTCCACGCCTCCGGACAGAACTCGTCGTGACGGACTTGGCGGTGAAAAGGGAAGTGCAGGTACTCGTCCTTCCAGGTCGTTTTGTCGTGCTCGTCGTACCCGGCTCGGACCCAGAAATCTGACATCCAGGTGTCGATGTACTCTGGCTTGATGGCATTGGGGACCTTTAGCCAACCATAGGTGAGGAAGTGTTCGGCTTCCTCGGCGGTGAGGGAGTGATACGGCCGTTTTGGCGGGGACGGTGAGAAGTGATCAGGGGACATGGTGAGTTGTGGATTGGGTTGAGATGGATAAAGATCAGTTTCAAACCATCATCTCCGACGTCCATATGTATAGCAAGGCTGTGGCGATGAGTCATCAATTGGTGACTCCGCCGTGTCAGCCGGACCTCGCATCAGCATGCAGCGAAGGTGTTCGGGGTCGCCTTGGGGTGAGAAGCTGGGAGCCAACACTCGGCTTTCGCCCTAGTGTATAGCGAGGATCCGGACCTCGTCCAAACATGGAGCGAGGGTAGCCGTGATTGCGTTGACTGTTGCTACGATGTTTCAAGCTCTTGACGTCCCGAGCACTCTAGGACTGGAGGGATGAGATGTCTGGAGAGAAGAAGCGTGAGGTGCCGGAACATCTGTCGCGGGCGCAGCAGAATCCCGTGAAGACGGCGATGGAGTTGATGGCCCAGGTTGTAGAATCTGTGGGCAGTAGTAGACTTCGTAGACAATGAGGACACACGATCGCAGCAACGGAATCAGCTTGATCGACATACATTCGATAGCTCAACTCCGGAGTCCCTGTATCTTGCCACCGTCGCCGTAACCTTCGATCTAGCAACTGGCATGGTCCCAAGGGCACGCAACTAGTGTTTCCAGACGACAGGCATGACACTAGGGTTCATTGACCTGCTCTACTGTGATTCGAGCCATTCTTGTTCGGGTTCAGTACTTCTGTCGATTTTGATTCTCCACTGTACATACGACGTAAACCTGAACTTACGTCAAACCGTCAAACCGTCCAACCGTCCAACCTGTGCCTTCCCTCTCTGCTATAATACACACCTTCAAATGCTTTTCGAGTCCATGCAGTCCACAGGTTTTGCCTGAAAACTGTCCAGCGTTCTCACTGCGACTTCTTAGCCAACTCCTTCGCTTGCTGACTCCTCCTCTCCAGCACATCGGAGATCTCGCTGAAAGTGTCTTTGGCCAATTGCTGCGCTTCCGGACCTTTCTGATCGGCGATCGACTTGAGTGATTGGAGCTGAGGAAGGATCTTGCTGCCTTGCGGGACCATGTTCAGCCATTGGGAGAGGCCGCCGCCGGACTGGAATTGCTGTTGGGCCTTCTCCTTGGCGCTAAAAAGCTGTCAGTGTGCGTTCTGCTATGACCGTGTAAGGGGAGAGGGATTGGATGAGGGACTTACTTGACGACGTATTTCTCGAGATCGAGGGTGTTGCCTGATGAGATGGCAGATTGTATCATGGGCAGAATCTGACCAACGTTGCCGGACTTGAGCACATCCTGGTTGTTCTCCACCAACTGCTTGACTTGCGGGTTGTTGTCCAGCATCGGCTTCACCTGCTCATACCCCTTGTCCCAAGCCTGCTCGCCAAGCTTCTGGATCTGTTGCTGCTTGTCTTGTACGAGCTTGCGGACGCGATCGGCGGTGTCGAAGCTAATGCCTCCCTTCAGGACGTCAGAGACCTCCTTCCACGTCTCATCAACCTGCTTCTTCGCCTCCGGTCCCAACTGATCGCCCATAGACTTAAGCTGCTCGAAAGAGCCGCCAAGCTTCTCCTTCATCTGCGGGTGGTTGTTCATGATATCCTGCGCCGCATCGCCTGCCAAACCAGCCAATTGCGATAGGTACTTCTGCAGGACTTCCCAGCTTTCGGACAGGGCTTGCAGGTTCATGCCCTTCTTACTCACATCTCTCAGCTCGGTGTAGGCATCCCGCACGATGTTGTCGACTTCTTCGGCGTGGTTCTTGCGGATCGTCTCGAGGTCTTGGAAGATCTTGTCGACGTATTGTTTGCCTCCTGGCAGCCAGCGGGCGTACTTGTCGGCCGTCTCGTGGAGGAATTGGATCGCTTCGTTGGGTTCGGGCGTGTTTTCCTTGAAGGTTGTTTTCAACGAGTTGGTGGCGTTGTCTACGTACTACAAGCAAATCGGGTACGAATGTCAGCACCTGTATCACCGCATCTATGTATACAATTATATATTAGTGCTGTTGGTTCTTCTTACCGACTTCGCCTGCTTAGCCGTCTTGGCTGCGCTGGCCATCCCGCTCGCCTGGTACCAGATGTAGAAGGCGATGCTACCGCCCGCGATTCCGGCCGCAGCGCCGATGGCTGCTGGGTTCGCCGCGCTGGAGGAGGCATTGCTGGAAGCGCTGTCGGCGTAGAAGCGTGCTTGACGGCGGATTGCTGGGCCATTGGCGCGGATGGCTCTCGTGGAGCGGGCGGCAATGCGGGTTGTGTACATACTCTCGTAGACTGAGAAGGCTGTGGTTAGGTGGGTGAAGTGTGAAGGAGTATTTGGGAAGGAGGAGTATGGGAGTGATGTTCTGGTGATGAGAGCTGCGTGTCTGTCACATTCTTTGTATAGCTACCGTACCTTGGCGCCTCATGGCCTATGACGTCCGCATTACACAGCCTGAAAGATGACTAGCGGAGCTCATGCAGGAACAAACTCTCTTCCGCATGGCAACCAATATATATGTATATAATGTGAGATTCAACGCCATCTTTACGTGAGCATTCACACGCGAGCGGCCTCATGGACTTCGTCAGCATGATGAGACAGAAGAAGGAGAAAAGGTCGACGAGGTATGAAGTCGCAGCAGTGATAAGGAGCTCCTTGCCCTATCGAGCTATCAAATACCGGAGATTATCCGAGTAGGCTATTGCTATCTCGACACGGCGTCGAGTCGGAGACGATGTGTACATATACACATATATATTCGATGAAGAGTCAATATTTACAGCATTCGTAAGAGCTTGAGGTGGCGTTTGAGCTGCTGTCCAAACCTCAGCTCACAGCCACAGCCACCAACCGCAGCACGCGCTAAGGATGCAAGTAGCTGCCTCCTCAAGATCAAGCAGTCCCTCAACGGGCCATCCTCTTCGACTGCGCTCCCAACATGCACTTCCTTCTCTGCTGACATGATCGAAGCTATCGCAGCATTGGGCGTCGCATCTAGCGTGCTGCAGGTCATCGATTTCTCTGCCAAGGTCGCGCGGTATGCGCATGAGCTCATCATCTCAGGGAAGGAGTCGCTCCAGGAGAACGTCGAGATCGAGGCACTCGCCAGAGAATACACCTTGCTCGCGCACGATGGCGCAACGCCCACCAGTGGCGCATCGTCGAGAGAAGAACAAGCGGTCGTGCGACTCGAGAAGCAATGCAGACTCGAGAGTGGAGAGCTGTTGGACCTGTTGCAAAAGTTGAAAGTCCCACAGCGTGCTACGGGGGCTAGGAAGGTGCTAGGCGCGGCCTTGACAACAGCCAAAACGATGTATAGGCAGAAGGACATTTGTCGAAAGAGCGAGCGTCTGCAGACGCTGAACGACCAGCTCCAGACGGCACTGATACAAGCTATGCGAGCAGACCAGGCCAAAGAAGCAGTGGTCGTCGAGAACATGCGCACCGCAGTGACCCAGACTGCCCTAGGCGCGTCAAATATCGCTACAGAGCAAGGTCGCCAGGCCATATCGCTGGATAAGCTGCAGCAAAACCTTGCGACGTTATCACAACACACAACGCAAAAGGAGCAAGCGAAGCGGACAGAGCTCGCCATGAAGAGTTTGGCGTTCGATGATATAGACCGGAGACACGGCGAGATACCTCAATCGTTCCCCGACACTTACACATGGCTCCTAGAAGACGAGAACTATGGCTTCATCAAGTGGCTCAACACCGGTCACGGCTGCTTCTGGCTAAGTGGTAAGGCTGGCTCCGGCAAGTCAACGCTGATGAAGTTCCTATGCGCCCATATGCGGGTGCGGCCCACACCTTATCTCGAGGACTGGGCAGCTGGCAAGCTGCTCATTGTCATGGACTTTTACTTCTGGTGAGCATAAATCCAGGCCAGGGGTGATGCAGGCGTAAATGCTGACATATTTGCAGTTAGTGACCCGATTTCTTCCCGGTGACTGATTAGCCTCTGGGCACTCTACTGACTTGGGATCGAACGTAGGGTATCTGGGCTCGACTTTACAAAAATCGGTGGAGGGCTTCTTGCGGACCCTGGTCTACCGACTTCTTCTGCACGACCTGAGCATTGTTCCGAAGCTCTTTCCCGAGCGATGTTATGAGGCCGGCGAAGATGGCAGGAAGCCAAGGCCATGGACTTACGGTGACCTTCAAGAAGCTCTGCATGCAATTGTTTCCAGCGATACCTTCTGTCAACCATCCGGTGCGAAGTTCTGCGTCTTTATTGACGGTCTTGATGAATACCACGGCGACCACTGGGAGTTGGTGAGGCTTCTTCGGACGTTGTCCGAAAGAGAGAACGTAAAGCTTTGTGTTTCCAGCAGACCTTGGAACGTCTTTCGGAATGCCTTCGCTGGGAAGTGTCCGTCTATATGCCTGGAAGACCTTTCAAGACCGGATATGCATACCTACGTACGTGGAAGGTTAGCTAGCGGTATCGAGCGGGTCCAAGGGTACGACGTCCCGCTTGAGTATCAGTTTCAAGTGACCGAGCTACAGCATGAGATTGTAGACCGCGCACAAGGGGTGTTTCTATGGGTCCACCTTGTTGTGAAGTCAGTCCTGGAAGGTCTCACCGAAGGCGACCCGATTAGTTTGCTGCGTGAGCGTGTACGCGAATTCCCAGAGGATCTCGAAGACTTCTTCTCCACTATACTTCTCAGGGTCAACAAAGTCTACCGCCGTCTAACATCGCAAGCTCTCAGGCTGGCATATCTGTACGTCAAAACGCAACACGAGGCGTCCTTCATTGACTTCTGGCTGCTGAAGGAATCTCCGGGGAGCTTCGAGAATTATGAGAGGCCGACTCGGCTAAAGAGGCAAGACTATATGACTCTAGATGCCTATAGCATGGTAATGGAGACTCAGGCATCACTCAGTGCTTTCTGCAAAGACCTGCTGTGGATACCGGAGGTTTCGCTCTCGGCGGAGCACCCGGAACGCCTTAAAGTCGACATCTTGCACAGGACCGTGTACGAGTTCCTATGTTCAGACCGTATACAGTCCATGATGGATAAGCACACTCCCCCCTCATTTCGAGATGGGTCAGTAGTCGAAGCTCTGGCTTCGGCGGAGTTGGAGATCATGTTGGTACCCAGTCCGCAGACCATGGAATACATCGGCCCCTGGATCTTGGAAGGCCGCAAGACAGGCCACGGACCCATCGTTACCCTCCAGTGGCTTACTAGATGTATTCGGAACCGCCCTATCGACCAAGACATCGGTGAGCTCAGCAAAGACATCGACGAGTGCGAGCTCCTTGAAGCTCTCGTGGCCGCAGGAGCAGGTACGGAGGTCGAACACATCCTGGAGAACCTGGTGGTCTTGCCGCGAATCAAGTCAGAGATCGCCATCACTGCGGCGAATTACACACGGATTCTACGGGCCGCGTTGGGGATGTCTGAGATCCGTACCTTTGGCATCGAGGATGTTGACCTACACCTGCTGACCTTCCTGCTTGTCGATCTATGCGCGAATGTGAATGCCAGGTTTAGCACGCCTTATGGTCCTATGAGCGTCTGGCATAGGTTTCTTGGGCATTGCTGGCTGCGACGGATGAAGGAACAGCGAAGCCAGTCTTGCCTGGACTTGTCTGAGAAAGGGTGGGCTGTAGCAAAGGTTATGATTGAGTGTGGAGCGGACGTCAGGTCGCAAGTGCGCTTGGCAGGGCAGTCGCCGGGCCTTCTGCCACTCGAGGACGTCTTGAAGAGTTGCGTGCATGCGGCACAATTGGCAGAAGTAGAAGCAGTTCTTGAGGCAGGGTCAGTGAAGGATGGATGAGAAAAGATGATATCCAAATTACTTTCGGATCCCTTGACAGGACAGCAAAACGTAACAGCTTCTGCATCCACCGCCGAGCTTGATGTCCTATGTGGAGCAGAAGCTCTGCGTTTTTCAGGGCCATGTTGCGGAGATTGGCGAAGAAATATGTCTTGACTGTGGCAAAACAGGAGGTTAAGCGCAATAATGAACGAAGGGCTTCCAACTCGAGGTAGCAAAACCTACTGCTTTCTCAATTGTAGTGACGGCTTTGTCGTCCACTTTGAAGCACCCTTTGCCGGCAAGTCGCCGTAAGCCCAATGTCGCGGAGGGATGGATGGCGCACAAGGACGTTGGGGGCAGTCATCCACCACTCGCATGTTCTTCGGCTAAACTCGAGTATTACTACATAATATCAAACGAAGTGTGAGTCACTATAACAAGCGCAAGCTCGTTGGCGCAGCGGAAGCGCGCCGGTAAGTGAAGTCGATTTGTGGTCAGCTCGTTGCCTCTACTAACGTACTGCAAAGGGCTCATACCAAGCTGAAACGCTGAAATGTGACCCGGAGGTCGTTGGATCGAAACCAACACGAGCTATCAAAATCACGATGGTCTACTCTTTTTGTCTCTTCGGAGATCGAAACCTACTCGAGCTACTCTACTCTTTTTGCTTCTCAAATGCTGACCTCGAATGTATGAGGTGGCCTGTTCATGCTGCGGTAGTGTGCAAAGGTGTTCTTGGCGGTGGTGGTCCAGGCAGGAGGTCACTCGTGGTTCACATGTCCAGTAAGTAGCATGTGAACGATGGCGATGATTGCATTGGCTCGCCGGTACGTCTCGCAAGCGATCTCGGAGAGACGGGTGAGGAAAGCGTAGGCGTCTGGGACCGCAAAGCAACGATCGATAGACTTCTCCTTCGACTTCGCATCAGTACCTAGACTCCATAATGCCATTGTGGCAAGCCTTGTGGCTGCTACGTGAGCGGCTCGGCCTGCAGCAGGATCTCGGTCGCCTTTTCCCATGTCTGACTTATTGACACCCACGAGGTACATTGTAAGAGATCGCTTCGTCCTGTGTTTCGCTCAAAGCACATATGTGGCTTTTGAGTCGCAATGAGCTACGTTGCTTGGACATGAGAATCTCCAGTGACGCTGGTTCCGGGGCGAACGGTTGCCTGCATACTCCTGAGACAACGGAGACAAGACCAAATGGTGCAGTTTGAGATGTGTAAACGAGCTCATCTGCGACTTGCCGGTTTCTGAGACTCACTGAGACATGGTCTGGACCTCCAAGGAATGATTCAAAGGAGGACACCTGGCTCCGCGTGTTATCGTTTCCTGACAAAGGGTCAACCTCTCAAGCCTCTGCAGCGTATTCGAGAAGACAGCACTGGGCCCGCATCATATCCGCTAACCATCCAAACACCCTGGGACCACCTCTCTCTCCGGTATCGCGTCCGCTTGTACGTTCGTCATCTACCGCTCACGTACCTTCTCGTCGAAGCGATGGGTAATGGCCAGTCAAAGCGCAAGCACAGCGCGGCTTTCTTTGACGGAGGTTAGCCTGCACAGATATCGGACATTAGACTGAAGTTCGGCCATCTAACAGTGTGTACAGATCAGGACGAGCCCATGCTGCTGACTTTCCACAATGCCCGCAACATGCGCCAATGCATGCTGACGGCGCTGGATGACTTGCCGACGGAGCTGGTCGAGAAGGTACTTGCCTACGTCTTGCAAGCGAGCGAAGCCATCAATCTGCACACCGGAGACAACAAGATTAAGGCCGTCGATACCTGCTTCACTTCACTGGACTCGTACGCTTTCTCGCCACGCCTGTACACCATTGCCTTCGAGACGTACTGGCGTGTCAACACAGTACAGATGTCGCCAGGGTTCATGTGCTGGTGGACGCCTGACTACCCGCTGATGGAGCGCCGCCTCGCTTCGTGCATCCGGGACTTGGAGCTCACCATCAAGGTCAACATGGAGCGTGCGGGAAAGGATTGCTTCACCGTGGAGAGTGAGTCTGTGTGCAATCTCCAAAACGCGATCAACTATGTGACTTCGGAGGTCACATCGCTTCACAGCCTTACGCTTGTAATGGATCTTTGGTTCCAGCGCAGCAAAAACACCGTGCGTAAAATCAGCAAGGACAGCGCAACATGGATTGCGCAGTCCGATTTGGCCGAGCGGATCGAGAAGGACGTGGTACCTGCACTGCGGAGTGCAGACGTCAATGTTGCGTCTTTGAGTTGGACTTGCACGAAGGCGAAGGATGTCGTGGTGGGCACTGACCAGTGGGAAATACCAGATTACTTCTACATCAGGTCGACCGAGCGGAACATGCGGCTGGAAGGTGCGAAGCGTGTTGCTGCGTTGGTGACGGAGCGAATTGGAAGTTCAGTCGTCGTTAAGCAAAGGCGACTGCCTCCGCGGGCTTAGTTAATAGGCGCCTATGATGTGGGCGAGAAAACTGGAGAGTAGTGTCAGCCCCAGCCCGTAAGTAACCCAAGTCCGAGAGACAAGCTGACTCCTAGTCCTAGATCCATCGGAGCACGACCAGAGTTCCACCGCAAGGGTATCGGACGTCAGCGTGTGCAGGCTGGCCTAGATCTCGCGGACCAGACGGGTTATGGGGTCTGCCTGGAGACCACCTCGATGGCAAAAGGGATGTATAAGCCCTTGGAGTTCGAGGCGGTCAAGGAAATTGAGATCATGGAGGGTTACTCCCAAACGGCAATGCTGCGGAAGGCGAGGCCGGGTGAGCAATAGAGGGTCTGACACGAAATGGGGTCGGGAGGTCGCTCTGGCCCAGACTTGTGCATAGGACTCAGAACGGCAGTGTTCGGTGACGATGAGCATTGTCGCCATTTCAAAAACTTATGCTACCGCGTCGCCTTCCAGATGGCTCTGAAGATCGTGTATCGAGTGGATAGTGTAGACTCATCTCCACAGGGAGAGCGTTCGTATCTTGTCTATCGCGTTGGCCTTTCGTGACCTTGCAGTCGTATGTATTGCGTGATCCCCGAGCGGCCACGTCCACTGTCACCAAGTCTGCGTCCCTCATCGATGTTGTAGAGGTCTTCGGCATGTTCGGATCCTCGGATTCTCTTTTCGGGACACGCGGTTCATTTTCGTCTCGCTGCCTGAGGCTGGCAGTCTGACGAGGTCTCGGCGCAGCCTTCCTCCACCGCATCATGTTCCATCATTGTTCGGGAAAGAACCACGGGGCATTCTTCCATTCACCTCACGGCTCTGGAAGCTTGTGCAGGTCGCGACCAAGCATGCAGCAAACGTGAACAACTTGACCAAAGCCGGAAGCTGGCGGCATCAGGAAACCCACTGAGGCAGC
>JAKLLW010001802.1:0-11520 GCA_022814695.1 Neocatenulostroma microsporum
CCACCGTGCCATGTCTGGCGACTACCAGGAGGTATGGAGCAAGCTTTTGGGCATGCACATGAAGGAGACCATGCCCATCAACGAGCGTCAGTACCCGTTGCCGGAGCCGAAGCTCGGTGCGTGCAACGTTCGTCTCGAGCGCCTAGTGTGGGATGACCGTGTGATGGCGTTCGTCGTGCGCCTCAGTCCGTTCGACGCGAACGGCGAGAGCTTCACCTCCGTCAACAAGACGGCGCACATCACCGTCGGCACTGCTGCGCCAGAAATCAAGCCGATGGAGTCGAACAATCTCCTCGCAAAGTGGCTGCAGGAGGGAAGTGGTCAGAACGGCCTTCAGGAGCTCGCAGTCAAGGGCAATGTCGAGTTGGAGGGTACAGTGCGCGCGGTCTTGCAGAAGCACTAGGGAGGCATTGCAACGCACCGCAAACACTTCACACGAACAACAACACAGCGATCGCAATCGTCCAGCAAAGCTTAGGGGAGCTTGAGATGTCTGCTTGAGAAGTTTGAGACATTGCTGTCGCAGGGACTGCAAAAGATGACGTTCTCGCAGGAAGCTAAGGAAGTAAAGAGCAGCTATGCATGAGAAGGGCGTACGGCCACCGAGAGCATGAGGGCATGGTTATGGTAGTTTCGCACACGCATTGCTGCATCAAGGAGAGCTGCATCTTGAGCGGTCGGACAGTAAGCGCAAGGAAGCGTGATGAGCATGAAGTGGCGTTATTACATAGCCTAGGTACGAACGAAGAGAAATGCATGATAGCAGCATGACTTCCATCCTAATCCATGGCCGTAGATCGCTCCTCTAGGGTCGGGTGACATTCTACGTTGCCGCACTTTTCAGAATTCAACCCGCCGGACTGTCTACTTCATCAACTTCTAAACGGTTACGCAACCCGACTCGTGAGAGATAGCCAGTCCGACATTTTGACTTGTGAGGAGCCTACAGGCATTACTGTAAGGATTGTGGAAAAAGGCACAGACAATTGGGCTCGAAAGTGTTCTTGTTCTTGTTATAGTACAGTAGCTAGCCGCCATGGACGCAAAGGCCCGACCGTAAGCCTTCAAACAATCGAGCTATTAGCTCTTTGGGTATCCGTCAGAGACGCACGCCGTATCCGCGCACGGAACAGCATCCGATTATGTACATGTCCTTTTGCGCCCATTGTACATCCGCCTAGTAATGAGATGAGCTCGCGATGAGCAGGTATGTTTCCAGATATCGACAGAGCCAGTATAGATGCCAGATAGTACAACTGTACATCGTGAAGTCCTGTAAGACGCCGTGCTTTCGCGCGTGAGCGAGTGTGCCGTTTCTCCATCCGGAAACTCCTGATCCGGTCTATGAACATCCCAAACAGAGAAGCAAAGAGTAACTTGGCCAGGCTCTAGTGGCCGGCCTTCGGGGTATGAGGCTGAACGCCGCTGTAGATGCGAGGTATAGACAAAAGGGAAGGGTGGTCTTTGAGATGACCGAGCGAACGCCATGAGATGCAGGTTGAACGACGAAGGCTACCGGTAAGCCGCTTGGGTAGCAAAGATGCTAGCTGCCGCCGCTGCGGCCCAGTCGTTCTCGTCGTAGGGTGGTGTTGGCCACTGCGGGTTGATGCTAGTGGCCTTCTGTGTCTGCGCCTGTGGGATGTCCATCGGCTTAGTCGGGGTGTAGTCGTGCGAGCCGAAGCTGACACCGTTACGATCTTTTGACGGTGAAGGTGTAAGGTAAGGCGCCGAGAAGGATGGGTCTGACATCACGTGTGGCATTGCTGGCCGACTGAGCTGATACGTTCCGGCGGTGTTGTGGCTTGGAACAGTATCAAGACGCGAAGCAGCCTTGTGGGCCGAGGTTATGGCTTCATCCAGGAGCTCGTCTTCTTCATCAGGAGTCTCATAGCGGTGACTAGCATTCGCGTGTCTGACTGATCGCCGAGTCCGACTCGGGACAGGAGCGTTGCCGGTAGGAGCAGGCGATTGCCTTCCGTCCGCATTGGGTAGCGAGTGGTGGCGCTTGAGTGCTGGATTGCTGGAGACGCGTGTAGGGTACTTCGGCGCGTGAGTCGATGTATTGTTCGCCGCGTTTTGCGCCGCCAGCGCTGCTGCATCAAGACTGTAGCGCACACTTTGCAATGCGCGGTCGAGGTCCGCAAAGCCAGGGTCAGCGGACGGATCAGCCGCATGTGGTGCAATCGCCTGGGGCGGCTCTTGCACCGACTGCCTATTGACGGCAGTGGGCCAAGGCGAGCAGCCGGCGTTCGCTTCGATATCCTCTGCACTGGGTGACATTGCTCCTTGCTGACGGCCAGATAGTCGTCGAGCCCTCTTCCGCAAGTGCGTGAAGAAGCTCTCTCTTTGACTTGCCGTAGGCGACTTGAGGCCTGAGCCGCCATTGAGTGCGCGTTCGGCTTCTTGCCGGTGCATATCTGCGTAGTGATTGCCTTGCGAGTTGACGGATAACTGGCGCCCTATCTTCTTGCCTTGCCTGTCCTCCGACTGCTCCATGTCCCTTGTATTCGCTTGGGCAGTGACATTATCCGGTAATGGTGACACAGGTTTGATAGACGGCAGGATGGGAATCGGCGCTGCATTCGTGTTGTTGGCGCCATTTGTCCATGTTGCTCGTTTGGTAGCACCAGGACGTGTCTTCGAGATAGTAGCACTCATGTCAGTTGTGTTGGCGTGGACCGGCGCAGGTCTGTGAGAGTTGTTCTGGGCCACTTGAGCGTGCTCCGGCACTGCAGGTGCTACCGAGTCCTTTGGACCAAGCGACTTGCGGAACCATGAAGATGTTTTCGTTGTCAAAGCATGAGCGGCATCAGAATGATCGTTGACAGTGCCAACGTTAGACGCCTTGCGGCCCAACATGCGTGATGTGCTACTACTCTTCGGTCGGAGTGGATCGACTGCGTCAGTGAAGAACTCGTGCTCGATCGCCTGTCTCGACGTCGGCCGTGACTTCGGATCCCACATCAAGCACCAGGTGACGAAGTGGGCGAGACTTGCCGGCCATGCCGGAGCAGGGAGTACCGTATCCAACGAGTGCGGTGCCATCTTCGGGAAAGAGAACCCAAGCTTCTGTGCCAACTTGATGCCTTCCTTCCACTCTCCGCCTCCAACCTTGTGACCATGCTTGTTCACCCAGCTACCTGGGCTGCCCATGATCTCACATACCCTCCACACTTGATCCACCTCGTTTCCGCCTGGAAAGAGTGGTTTCAAAGTCGCAATCTCCACAGCCATCGCGCCTACTGCCCATATGTCGACTGGCGCAGAGTACTCGCCAGCTCTCAATAGCACCTCCGGTGCGCGATACCATCTCGTCGATACGTACGTGGTATATGGCACTCTCGAGTGCGTCTCTCTCGCCAGGCCAAAGTCAGCTATCTTAATAGAGTATGTCGGTGGTGTCGAGGGTGGTGTGACAAGCGCAGAGTATCTTTTGAACGAGTTGCCAGTATCAGGAGCCGATGTCGACACCAGGATGTTCTCCGGCTTGATGTCGCGATGAAAAAAGTTGTGTTCGTGGATATGCTCGAGCCCGGACAGTATCTGGAGCAGTATGCTCTTGACACTGCTGGTGTCCAGATGCTTATGATCACGAGCCTTCATTAGCTGGTACAGATTGCCATCCATGTACTCCATTGCAATGTGAAGCTTCCTGCTCAGGGGGTCAAGGAAGATGTCGTAAGCTGGTACGAGATGTGGATGACTTGGCAATGACTTCAGGAAGATGACTTCGCGAAGCTCCATGCATTGAGAGAAGGTCTCGAAACTCTTCTTCATCGTTTTGATGGCCACCTACAGCGTGTTAGCGTCGGAGTGGGATCGTGTCGCGATAGAGCCGCATACCAGTGTGCCTCTTCGGACAATGTGAGCGCCAGCGCTCCTCGTCCTGCCCAGGGCAACACTGCCAAAGCTGCCATCGCCAATGTCTTTGAGGATCTCAAACTTGTCCTCGAGGCATACGGCGGAATGCGTGCTGGCTGGCCAGCCGCGATATGACGTGTCATACGCGACAGTCATTTTGATAGCAGCTTCAACGATGGAAGCTTTGCTCGTGAGCTAGATTAGATGCTATCTCGACATGTGGTTCGAGCTGTGATGTCTGAGCTGTGGATGATATTAGCATCCATGCGTCAACAACGCATTGGGTTGGAAGACTGACTTGGTTGTTAAGAGAGAGTGTGGTGGTGTCGAAGCTTGACTGTGCAGTTGGGCGACCCTCAAGGCCAATAGGATTACGATTAGTCGGTGTATGTGTGTATGGATGTTGCTGGTGAGGCGTAAGGATGTCGGTGTAGAAGCTGGGACGCTTCAGGGTCCTGCACAGGCGTCAAGTTGGATGTTAAGGAAAGTCGGTGCCGTGTTGAAAAGGTGTCGATGAGATGCTGTAGAAGCGAGCCTGGGAGTCAAGGTCCAAGGTCACGGTTGACGGAAGGCTTCCCGGAGAGTTGGTGTCCTTTAGCAGTCGATCAACAGGAACAGTGCCGACTTAGCGTGGACCCGTGGCTTGACTTGGGAAGACCTTGTGGGTCACGGTGGAAGGTGATGAGACCGGCCGACGGCTCTACCCTCGAAAGGAGTCGACAGGGCTCGCGAGTCACAACGGCTGAGACTCAATTTCCCCGGGATCGATGCGCAGACTCTGCGATGTCCTGAGCTGTCTTGTCGCGACCGTGATGCAGGGCCGTATACTTCGTACAGGTGGCCGAAGACGTGCAGCAGTGCCGAAGAGCTTGATTCTGACCCTGCTGAAAGCCTGACCGGGCCTCTGACGCAAGCTTGCAGTCGCGAGTGAATTAATGCGTGATTAAGTGAGACGGTAGCCCGGGGTCGGTAGAACGATTGTAATGAAGACGGATTCTAGTCCCGTTCTAGGAGTAGAAAGCTGAGCACAGGCAGTTCTCTCCTGAAGTCCGATGAGCGCGACGCGACGACGTCGAAGTTCAGCGTTCGCCTCCGGATCGTTGCGCTAGCACTTCATGCGGTAAAAGTTGATGTGACTGACTCTGCTGGCCAAAGCGCACGAGTAAAGATTCCTTCCTGCGCACTCTATCGAGCATTCGGAAAAAGATGCGCATGCGAGAAGTGGCTGTCGACGTGAAATTACGAGAGAAACGCGATGAAACGAAATGGGGATGGATGTTGGCGGTGTGGCTGGGACGACGTTCGGAGCATCCCTCCCACGAGGAAGTGCACGGCCCGTTCAATCTGTTTTTGGACGGGATTTTTACCGGCTCGCTCGCCGCCCAGCACGATCGCGGTGTGTCGTGTCATCACCACCCTAAGCCCACCGAGCAGCGCAGCACTGCGGCTTATGCATGCACAAGGCCCATCACACCAACCTGTCGCGTCACAAGCTGACGTTTGGCCAGCGCACGACTGTCAAGTGTTGCTCATCGTCGCGGTCTACTCAGCGGGACCATAGCAACACCAACGAGAGCGGTGCAGGCAGTGATGACGGCGAGATCCATCTCAAACTATTCAGACTACCGGACAACACTCCCCTATCGATTAATTGTCTTTGCAGCGGCGCATTCGGCTGTCGCTCCCCTGGAACCAACGAAGAAATAGGCTCGGACATCAGTGCAGTAGCGAGCTCCTTTCTGTTTTGGCGCAGGAACACACTTCAGCGAAGTTCAGCCTTATTGGCTTTATTACCTTCATATCCTTGTAGCTGGATTAGCTTCCAATTGGTTTACCTTCGCGAAATCCCCGAGAGCTTCTGGAGTCATGAAACACGAACCTTGTTGACAAAACCAAGGGTCACCATAGACGCCTTCTATCGAAGTCTGATCAATGAGATTTCACTGAGCTCATCAGCATGCGGAAACACGTAGACTATTTCCATAGTTATCAATTGCGTAGGCTGCATTTGCTGGATGCTGCGCCATGCTGAGCGTTTGCAGCATCGAGGTACGCGGCCGCAGGCTCGATGCTCTTATCGAAAACCACTGGCACGCTCGCCGCAGCGAGTCAACGAGACACCGCTTCGGACGATGTCTCAATTGTTGGACTCGCAGACGTGGTACGCTTTTGGATCTACGGCACTCTGTCGCGGAGTTGGCGAGGTATGGTCATGCATGCGCTGAAGGTGATGATGCCGTGCAATGGTGATACAAACTCTGAAAGGCCGGTGCTGAGGACACTTCTCAGTCTTACGCGCTCTTTTGTCACGCCATCTCACGCGACGTCCCAAACGATTGGCTTTCTGCGGCCCGCGAAGAGGTTTCGGCTGTCTGCTGTCAGTCGACGAACGAGATCCGGCTCGGCTTGACGGTTCGGCGAGTGCGCAGGAGCGGGACCGTTGCAACGCGGTGGACGGCGAGCTGCAGGAGTCCAGGGTGCCAGGATGCTGGAGCCGCGTTGCACAACAGCCGTACAGCCTGGCATGGCGGTGATGGTGAGGTCATCTTCAAGTGCAGCGTATCTGACACGACGTGTTTGGTCCTCCAGCGCCAGACGCAGCCTCACCGCAAAACAGATATAGAGATCGAAATTGAGCTGTCGCACCTGCGCTGGCATCACAACTTGGAGGTCTTGCACCAGGCGAACATGTGTACGGATGGCTCTCAAATTCATTGCTGGCCTGTAAGTTGTATCCTCGACGAGGTAAGCTCACGATGAGGCTAGACATAGCAATGCCGTAGTCATGGTGCAAGAGCTCAGCTCGAGAGACAATCTCTCGAAGCTCCTTATGTGCGAGACGTCCGTTCTGCCCCAACGAGGAAGGCACGATCGCTCTGGATGTGCTTGGCCCCTAGCAGACTGCGATATGACCTCTCCTAAACTCCTCTGATACACTCTCAGCTTCCGCTCCCAACGAGGTCCATGCGGTATGGCTCTGCCGCGCAGGTTTGCCGAAACATCTTGCCTGTCGCTAAATTGACCATACTCTAGAAGCTTCGCCCGCAGCTCCTTGGTAGAGACTCACGCTGCGGCGACGAGTTACCGATGTGTTCGCACACGACTTGAATTAGCAGGAAATTGACACCGGCTCGGGTCAAAGACCTCAACGACATCTTCACAGAGAGGCTCCATTCTCGATCAGGCATTTTGACTCTGGACGACAAGAGGGAGCCTCAGTTCAACTCCGAAGGGTATTGACGAACTTGTCAGGGACAACGATAGGCCATGTCGTTCTCATCTGTTGATCGTGTATTACATTGGTCATGGACTCCCGACGGAGGCTGACGGTCTGGACATTTCAGGGTAAGCCGATAGTCGTCCAGTAGACTACAGCAACTGCTGATTACAGTGTCCGGAAGCGTCCGTGAAGCAGGTGCTGCTCCCACAGCTCCTGCATGCGAACCAAGCGCGAACTGGAATGAGGCTGAGTTAGGTTTGCTCCATGATGCAACAGCCCATGTACTTGTCATACTCGACTGTTGCTACGCTGGCAATGTTATGAAAGTCTCGGCAGACGATCCTCGTACACTTGAAGTACTGGCCGCAACCGGACACAAGATGCTAATCGAGCCACCAGGTCCACGCTCTTTCACCCGAGCCATGATAAGTGCGCTGAGGGAACGGCTCAATGGCCAAGATCAGCTTCCTTTCACAACCTTCGATCTCAACAACCGGATCTTGGAGCTTCGAAAGGACCAAAAATCCCATCTTCTCTCGCTATCCTAAAGCCCGTCACAGGCTCATCGAGCTGAGCCCCCTCAAGGAGATTACGCGGTCATTCAAGACCCCAGTACCGACACGCGAAGCTGCCAGCTTGACAATACGCATTGCGTTCAATCGCGCGACAAGCTTGAACGAAACAGAGGTCGAACGCCTAGCCAAGCATGTCTCCCACCACGGGGCGTCGAACTCTGCACTAGATATCAGCCGAATCGACTGGATTGAGTATCAGAAGAGTCGAAGCGTCGCAGGGTCCGTTGGACTGTACTTTGCGGTCACGAAGCTTCAGCGGCGTTGGCGTGAGGGGGCTCGACGGTCGTCTCTCATTCGCGATCAAGGCAACGCCTCTTCCGAGCTATACGTCCCAACTAAGCAAGAGTCACAGATCATCGGCTTTGAACACCGCAATCCACCGTCACCGCCGTTATCAGGAAAGAGCAGTCACATGCTACCGGATTAACACCCAACACAACGGGAGAGGAGACCCGATACTTTTGACGTCAAACGGAGCAGCCTGCCGTCTATCGACAGCCTCTCTTACTATTGATTGTCGCAATGGCACCGCAATGCCAGAATGGACGAGAAATTTCGGCAGAGAGGACGCAATGGTTCTCCGCGAGACAGGTGCACTCTCACTTCCAGTAGAATCGCCGCGTGTGGGTGGAACCCAGTCTCGAGGCTAAAGCTGTTGCAAGTGCGTAGGCCCTCCGGGGTTAGCGCACAACGAAGAAAACCAGGAGGGCCGGAAAGCCCTCCAAAAGGATTGGAATACTCATACGAAGATGACTCGCTAGAGGTACAACTGCGGCTTGTACTCGGCTGCGATCATACCAGCGGCTTCCACTCCAGCGGCTTCCTAGCAAGCATCATGTACATCGGCGTGAAGATCCCCTCCTTTGCTCCATCCCTCTGCCCATACACAGACATCGCCTGCGTCTTCAACGCCTCCGTAGCACCCTTCCTCGCCATACCAACCCTCTCCATCCCACTAACAAGATAATACAAAGCCTTCCAAGGCCCTTCATTCAACATCCACACCAACCTCCTATCGGTCTTGTTAGCCGCCCGCTTGTACTCACCATTGATACACCACCACCAAGGCGCCTCATCTGGCCGCAAAGCAAGATCTTCGTGCTGTATCATTTCCAGGCCAGCTAGCCGGACCGCTTCGACACCTTCGGAGACTTTCATCATGTTGGCCACACCGTCACCGCGTTCGATTCGCTGCCGGATCTCGACGTGCCGGGCATTCGCCTCGTCCATCTTGTCCGTCATCAACCACTCATACACCCCAAACACACCACCTGGCTTCAGCACCCTCGCCATCTCCTTGTAGACTCCCGACAGAGCCGGCGCATAGACCGTGGCCTCCATGCCGTAGACAACATCGAACGTGTCATCCGGAAACGGGATGTCCATAAAGTCAGCTTCTACAAAGTCTGCCAGGTGGCTCAGGCCAGCCTCCTCAGTCAGCACTCTGGCCCGCTGAACATGCGAGCCATTGAGCGTGAGACCCGTGATTTTGACGCCTGCGAAGCGAGCAAGCTCTCGAGCGGGACCGCCGACACCGCAACCGCAGTCCAGGACACGCATGCCTGGCTTCATGCCGGTGATGAGAGCCATGTAGTGTTCATGAGTGCGAAGAGCTTCGTCGATGGATTCGCCGGGCTTAGTGAAGCGGGCCCAGTGGAAGTGCTCGCCCCAAGATGTCTCGTAGTTAGGTGTGGTCAGATCGTAGTAGCTAAAGCACCAGTCAGCACTGACAGACTCCCTCCCGCTAACCTCCTGTCTTGACGCTGGACATCAGCCAGCGAGGAGTGAGATGAGCATAACATACTCCTTAGCAAGCTCCTTATACTTCCCCAACCTCAACTTCCTCCTCTCCAAGATCCCAGCAGTGTCCTGTGCGACAGTATCATCATTCTCCTCCTTCGTCCAATGTGCGCGGTAACGGTCACCCACATCGTGACTGAAGTCCCAAATGGGTTTGCTCTTGCCTTTGTGAACTGCTGACATATTGATATCTGAGATAAGAAGAGATGTAGAGATAGTCAGGATAGGGGTGCATATGGAGACCAAGACGAGACAAAGCTTTGTAGAGCCCAAGCACCATCGGAATGTTGGTTAGTATTGTCCTGTGCATGCCTGCTCGGCCGAGTATACCACAGAGATCGCCACTTGTCCCAATCCCAAAGATCGGGATGGGATGTCCTCATCTTCAGTAGGCGATTGGATGTATCAAGCTGTGCAGGCACATGGTCGGCGGTGATAGTGACGGCGAATTCGGTATGCATATGCGTCAATGAGACTCGCACTACACCCCGTCAGCTTCATCACCAGTTTACAATCACACCACGATAGAATAGAAACATCGAAAGCAATGAGCAATGTAAAGCATCAATGATCTCATGTCCCTGGTATTCTCATCTACGAACGCAAGCAGCTCTCAATCAATGAGAACCGCTCAAAGCACCACCAGCCCACCCACCCTTCCGCCCATTCGTAATCATAAAGGTATCCTTCGTTCGTACTTCATAGCGCATATCCTGCGACTCATCATAAAAACTCAATCTTACTTGCTGGAAGTGGTATCTCATGCAAGTCTGTCGCCCCCAACCGGTGTAACCATACGATGTCAGTCGCAGTAACCATGCTGCTCGCTAGTAAAGTCATCGTCGTTATCGCATCTGCCAGCCCCAATTCATCCCACCGAAGCATCGGTAATCCGCAGTGTATGCCCAAGTAGTCGCTCACTCACGGTGAGGCCGTCCCATCGGGTCCCAGTCCGGCAGGATCGCCGCCACCTCATGCGCAAGCCGGCGGTTCTAACGCCCTTCTCGGGGCGCGTATGGATTGCCGCTCTGGTCTGGCTCCGGCTGCCTTCCTCCACCACCATAGCCACCTCCTCCACCTCCACCATATCCTCCTCCGCCACCACCGCCATAACCACCTCCCTGTCCACCTCCGTAACCACCATTCCCAATCTGACCCTGCGGAGGCACAGGAGGCCCCCCGTTCTGCATCCCATACATCATAGGATTCTGGCCCCACATCTGATACATCCTCTCCTGCCTCTCTTCCTCCATCTGCTCTTGCTTCTTTCGACGTTTCTTCTGACGCTCGCGCTTCCGCTTTTCTATCTCGTGGATTTCGCGTCTGTTGGCAGGCACGATGGTCAGCATGTGTCACGCTTCTGGTTAGGTCTGTTAGGGTTGTAGAAGTAGGTAATACACACCTCTGCTCATTCATCTCCTTCCACTCCGAAAACGCTCCCTTGATACCCAATGCCGCAATACCCACCGCAGCCGCATCCTGTACCCAAGCCTTCGTCTGTTTCTTCCTAGCTTCCTCAGGTGACATCTCACCCTCAGCAACCAATCGATGTCTCTTCTCGTGTGCTTCCATGCTGGAGTATACGCCGTGCGCCGCGTGGATGGTAGCAATAGTAGCCAGCCCCGCCGTCAACAACTCCTTGCCCCGCATGTGTTTCCGCTTGTTTTCCATGTCCGTAGTACTACTGCTTTCACTACCAGCTTCACCATTGCCCTCCTTATTACCATTGCCCTCCTTGTTACCATTGCCCTCCTTGTTACCATTGCCATCCTTGTTACCATTGCCCTGTTGATTACCACCCCTCACCAACGCACCTGCCCCAGCCCCAGCTGCGGCACCTCCAGTGGCGGCTTCACCGCCATTAATACCGCGGTCGCGACCTTGACCGCGAGCGCCCCCACCGGCTTGGCTGCGGCGAGTACCCCGACCGTCGGTCGTATCTGAAGGAGGTGAGCGACGTCCTCTGTCTCGGCGACGGTTGCGGGAAGGCACGTACGAGTCTGCGCTTGAGGATGAGGGTGAGCGTCTCTTACGCGACTTGGAGCGAACCCGATCATAGATAGC
>JAKLLW010001803.1:0-11514 GCA_022814695.1 Neocatenulostroma microsporum
GAGGCATCACCCCATCGATTCTTCTTGCGGCGCTTCTTGGTGCCATCGGGGTTGAGCTCTGCCTCGCGCTTCACTACCGGGCGTTGCTCTGGGCTGCGGCCGCGCTTGACGGACTCGTAGGAGGGGGCTTCGGGGGTCGCGCTGGCATCGTCGTCGCCTCCGAAACGGCGTTTGCCGAGTGGGATGGTGTTCGCGCCGGTCTGGCCGAGGTTGCTGCGCCACGACATGATGGTGCGTCGGCGTGTGTGTGTGTGATGGATGAAGATGTTTGTTGTAATGAGGTTGAAGGTTGAAGTAGCTGCGGAGAAGGAGCTTGCTGGCCAGATTTGCGGGAAGTGTCCGTGCACGCACAAGGCCGCAACGCGCGAGTCAGATGTTCGCCTTAGATTTGCATGTGAAGGCTTTGGTTTTCGAATACCGTTCGCTTTCCATGCGCCTTTCAGGAGCGCTCATCAACGACGAAGATGCAATCCGTCCGCCAAGTTCAGCGCCTGAACGACCTCGAGCTCCAAAAGTGCGTCCCACCCAACGCGTCATGGCATACCGACTACCGCGACACAGCCTACATCTATGTCGGCGGCCTGCCCTTTGAACTCAGTGAAGGCGACATACTCACAATCTTCTCCCAATACGGCAACCCGGTCCACATCAACTTGGTACGCGACAAAGACACAGGCAAAAGCCGAGGTTTCTGCTTCCTGAAGTATGAAGACCAACGCAGCTGCGATCTTGCGGTTGACAATCTGAGTGGTGCCGGCGTGATGGGGAGGGTGCTTAGTGTAGATCATACGCGGTATAAGAAGAAGGAGGGAGAGGTTGAGGGGATTGGGGATGAAGAGGATGCGGGTAATGAGACGGATAAGGAGGGTGAGTCGCGAAGGAAGCGTAGGCGTACGGAGAGTGTCAGTGAGAGCGAGGAGGAGCGGCCTGTGATTAAGGAGGAGCTTGAGCTCGCGAAGCTGAAGCGGGAGATGGATGAAGATGATCCTATGAAAGCGTACATGGTCAAGGAGAAGCAGGCGGAGGTTGAGGAGGCGCTGAAGGCGGTCGTTAAGCGCAAGGACAAGAATCGTGAGAGCAAGCAAAAACACAGACATCACCATCGCTCGAAGCGTGAGGACGTGGACGAGAGTGGAGACAGGAGGCGCGACAGGCACAAGTCACGGCGGGATCGGTCTGCGGACCAGGCAGACGATAAACGCAGCAGCCACAGGTCTCGAAGAGACCGTTCAGCGACACCAGCATCTGATGACGAGGACCGCAGTCGTCGTCAGCGTAGGCGGAGACGAGACGAAGACGACGAGATGGACGACGCAGACCGCCCAAGAAGGAGAAGGCACGACAGATCGCCATCAGACCACAGCAGAGAGCGGCACCGAAGACGCTGAAACCCTGCCTGCGCCCGTACTTGCTCTGTACGCGTCATTGCCGACGAACAAGAAGGCTACCAACTACTTCCGGACATCCGGCCGGTTGCCCGTGTGTCTTCTGTTTGAAAAGCTTCATCTGCTGTCAGAGCATCCGCATCATCAAAGTCTCACGCTGGTGAGAATGAAGATCCTGGAATTGGGCAAGGATCGCTATATCGCGCATACTACGAAGCGGACAACTGTCGCGCTTGGATGACTTCGTTGATAGCTGAGCTTGGCCAGGGCGACAGTCGTAATCCTATCCGATAGCTCCGGCACTTGGGACTCTCCATCGATACTTTGTGTGCTTCCTTCCATCAAGCCGGTCGAGTCAGTTTGGACGAACTGGACTTGACAGCTTTGCCTCGGAATCAGAATGGTAACTCGTTACTCACGTAGTGAAGTCCAGTCGTTGACAACAAGGTTGAAACCGAGCGCGCAAACGTGGAGACCCCATACGCAAGACAGACGAAAGCTTCGAGCAAAGCTTGAACTCATCAGAGAGCGGCATCGAAGACGCTGAAGCTCCGCCCCCCCAAAGTGCTATTTGGCATTCTGGACACCTAGTCGCAAATATTCACCGACCGTCCTAGCACTTTCACAAGAGGCTTACGCCGGCGAAAGCGTGTATACTGGCCTTGAGCAAGTTTCGCTAAGTCGCGCATACGAATGAGCTGCGCGTTATTGGCGGCAATAGCATCAACGCTGTATCGGTAGTTGGTGGGATCAAGTACGTGAAGCTTGACTGCGCAAACGTGGAGAAAGAACCCATACGTAAGACTTCAGCAAAGCCTCTACTAGATCTCGGTGAGCTTTGCGGAAGGGCGTGGGCTCGCCAGCGATCTTGAGTGGCAGAGGCGTTATTATTTGACTTTGTATCGCGATGGCGTGCTACGCTGGCCGTGGAGTAGATGATGCTATGGAGCTGACTTTGCGGTATACAAAGTGGATCTGCAGCAAGCGTAATCACCTTGATGGAATGCTGAAGCTTTCTCGGGAGCAACCGAGGTAAGCTTAACGATCCTCCCGTCCCATACCGAACGAAGTAACTGCAGGTACCAAACTAGTGCCTTCCTATTTCAACTATTACTACACTTCTACCTCTCGTCCGGATCACGAATTGTTTTACAGTACCGCTATACATTATTCTGGAGACTGGCTTACGACGCTGCTCGCACTTGCACTTTGACTCTGACCGCTAGTGTCACCCTGCGATCTACAGGTCTCGGCTGTCAAGCCATCCGTGCTCCTGCAATGGAAGGAAGGCTCCCCTCCATTTGTTATGGAATGCTCGTACAGCACCCAAGGGAGTCTTGAACCATGACGCAGATCTTTCAAATGGAATGCGCGTTTACTCCTTACGGATTGCGACCCACTGTAATGATCGAAAGGCGACGCTTCGTAACTTCATCTAACTCCATACCATCTCCGACCCAGCCTTACATTGAAGCAGATCTCTGGGTTCCAAAAGGCACCATCCGAAACTGTTACCCCACGATCGGTACCAATGCCAGGCACAGTGGAAGTTTTCTCCACGAACACGTCGCACATTCTCCATATCTTTGGTAATGACAGAAACATTGCACCTCACCAGCGAAAAGTTTCGTGCACGATGAGCGCGAGACTTCTACCTCGATCGTGATTTGTAGGCTGTGTGTAACTACTATTGCGCACGCCATGCGGGTAAGTGTGGTCCTCGGTGTATCAGGTTTCTCAGTAGAAATAGAGATTTCGACCCATGATGGCTCCTGCCTGCACTGTTGGCAAATACCACATGGCAATGCCCCTCCGGACACATCCCTTTCCTTCGCTCTTACTTCTTGCCCAGCGCATTCCCGCTGCACGCCTGTGAGAAGGCGGTCGCCTCACCGTGCCTTCCACGATGGTCGAATTCGAAGATCCTAGATCGGCGCCCTCACCGCCGGTCAATCCTGAAACCTCACCATCCTCAACCCATTCCGACGGCAATACTTCCAGTACACTTACACCCAGCTCCTCATGCTCGTCAATGAAGAAGCCAATAGACATACCACGGCGGGTGTCAGAAGCCCTAGCCGACAAAGGGTTCGACGTGGACGGTGACGGAGTAGTCACATGGAGGGCCAACAGCAGATCACACCCTAGACAATGGTCGCTCCGCCGCAAGACCTATGATACATCCTTGATCTGCTTCTTAGAGTTCTTCATGGTATGCCGTCCATCACTCCTACCGGCCCACTCTGTCCCATTTTACACAACTGACCATTCCATCCAGACTTTGATCAGCAACACCGGCGCCCCAGTCTCCGAAGCCGCCCACTCCCAATTAAACATCTCCAACACTTCCGCTTTAATCCTCTTCTCCACCCTCTACCTCTTCGCCCAAGGCCTCGGCGGCCTCATCTTCCCACCCATCTCCGAACGCTGCGGCAGCCGCATAATCTGGGTCTCCTCCACCTTCGGCTACGCCCTCTTCTGCATCATAATGGCAATCTGGCCTCACCAAATCGCCGTCGTAGTCATCGGCCGCTTCGGCTCTGGCCTCTTGTCGGCGATCCCTGCGACTGTGGCGTGCGGGAGTCTGGAGAATATGTGGGACACCAAGGCCAGGGCGTTCGTGGTGCATAGCTGGATCAGTAGTGCTGTTCTGGGTCTGGCGTTCGGTACGCCGGTGGCGACGTATATTGCTGCTAGTGATTTTGGGTGGCCGTTCGTGTATGGAGTGGCGGGTATCGTCACATTCGCTTGCAGTGTGCTGTGTCTGGCTATGAAGGAGTCGAGGCCGGAGAAGGTCATGCAGAACCAGGTTGAGCGCATAAAGCGGGAGAAGAAGTTCAACGATCTGGTTGTTACTGAGAACACGGATTCGTCGTCGTTCCGCGGTTTCGTGAGGGAAGGGTTGTGGTTGCCTCTGAGGCTTTTCTTCACGGAGCCGATCATGGCTGTGGTCTCCTGTAAGCACCGCCTCTTTTCCCTGTGCAACCATCATGGATATGCTTGCTGATCTTTTGCAGTCATGGGCGCCTACGTTTACGCTCTCATCTACCTCTTCTCCGAAGCCCTTTCACTCGTGTACCACGACGAATTCGGCCTTTCGCAGCAGACCTACTCCCTCGTCTTCGCCGCTTTCGCCGTTGGCATCATCCCGACTTTCCTGCCCAGGATCTGGGACTACAACCACATGAAGAAACTCAAGGTCCAAGGAAAGCCTATCGAACCCGAGGACAAGATCTTCGGCTTCTACGTCGCTGCGCCCATTCTGGCTATTGGACTCTGGTGGTTCGCCGCCACGATCCCGCCACTCATCCACACCGGCACACCTTGGCCATCAATTGCAGCGCTGGTATTGGTCGGGTACGGCGTCGTGGAGTTCGATTGTGTCCTGTCGGGTTACCTGACGGACTCATACCAGAAGTACGCCGCTTCTGCCAATGCGCCGATGTCATTTCTCCGCTGCGTTCTGTCGGGCGTGTTCCCGCTCTTCGGCCAGCAGATGTTCACGGGCATGGGAACCAACTATGCGATCGTGTTGCTTGCGGCGCTAGCGACGTGTTTCTGCGGCGTGGCGATTTGGTTCAAGAAGGATGGGAAGAAGTTGAGGCAGCGGAGTAAGTTCGCCAAGAGCATGGCATTGACGGGTGAGAACCAGGAGGTGTTGGTTGAGAAGACAGGTGTCAATGCTGATACGCATGTTTGATTGCATGGTTTAAGATTGCCATTTAGCGAAGGCGCTGGAGGTGTTACATCTGTTGATCGGGTTGTAATGGGCGGATATTCTGGTCGAGGGATCTCGCTAAAAGCATGGATGTTACGCAGTCTACAGCGCATATACTTACATATACTTACAATTAAGAGCGACAACGATGGCGCTCTTTACAGCTCACATGCTGGTTGACAATTCCTCCGTCTGCTCGCTCAGAATGACTGTACACCAAGTGCCGCCCGGTTTTCATCAATCCATGTCGGTAAAGCACGAAGCTGAGCGTGCGAAAGGCGAGGCTTGCAAATCCTTCCCGGCGGTTGCCTTGGATAGCAGAACGACCTGACCACCTTAGAACTGACGATAACTTTCGCGACGAGACGAAACGGAAGAGCGAAGTTGACTTGCATGTGAATGCAACGTGGCTGTCTGCGCCACCGCTAGGCCTCATCGGTACTAAATTCTACGTCACTGGTCGTCGTTGGTCGCACTTTCTTTCGTTTGAATCCCCGCCAAAGTAAACACTCCTCCTTCGCTCTCATAATATGTTGTGCTAGCAAGACACTCATCGCTTCGCCTCCTCACATAGCCGCTCATCATGGCTACCCGCCGTCAAACCACCAAGATCGAAGTCCCGATACCCAACTCGGCGAACGGCAGCACCAGCCCAACACACAACAACATGAAAATGGACACACCACCACCAGCCAACTCCCCCTTCCTCCCCACAGCACTGGAAGCACTGCTTCTAGCTATCTACCCAGCGACGCTGCTCCTCGGATCCATCTTCAGCACTATCCATCCGTCGACGCGCCATGCGACCTACAACTCCGACAAGCAGTCCTACGACGCCGCAACAGCACCAAGCTACTTCGCCAAGAAGAGCAACTTGTTCAACGTCTACTTCGTCAAGATCGGCTGGTTCTGGATCACCCTCGCCTTCTTCCTGCACTTGATCAGTCATTCGTCTCTCGGCCCGCCCTTGCGTCCCGTTGTCACGAAGCGCAGAATCCAGGCAGTGCTCAGATACACGGCGGTCACGGTCGTCTGGGTGTTCATCACACAATGGTGTTTCGGCGCGCCTATCATCGACAGGAGCTTCAGGTGGACGGGCGGGAAGTGCCAGATGTACTACAGCGATGACCTAGCATCGCAGGCAGAGAGGGCGGGGATGAGTCAGAAAGAGCTGGCATTTACTCATGCGGCATGCAAGACTATCGGTGGGCAGTGGAAGGGTGGTCACGATATCAGCGGGCACGTCTTTCTTCTCATTCTCGGGAGTGCGATGTTGTGGCTGGAGGTACTGCCAGCGGTGCTGAAGATGGAGGGTCTGAGAGAAGCACGTCGCATCTTGACTTCTGATGGGCTGGTGAGGAGTGCAGCGATCGAGACGAGCGAGAGGGAAGGCACCAAGAACATGGACGTGCCAAAAGAGACAGGCTTGGGTATCAAGGCTGCGTTGACTGTGGCGGCTTTCAGCTGGTGGATGTTGCTTATGACGGCTGCGTACTTCCACACCTGGTTTGAGAAGTTCACGGGTCTACTGGTGGCATTCGGTGCGATCTATGCTGTCTACTTCTTACCGAGGGCGGTGCCGGCGTTGAGAAAGGTGGTGGGATTGCCGGGCGTGTAGAGGCAGACCGTTGATCAGTAATGAGCGACGCACGATTCCCCTCCGTCTCTCCGCTCCATCTACGTGCGTGAACGCTACGCTGATCGTGGAAAGAAGGCACCAATACTGTTCAGCTTCTATCGCACCTTCCAGATGTCCTGATTGAAAGAGATGAAATGTACAGCACGACGTAGAACGGAGCTACGAGCTTGAGCTTGAGCTACGGTACCTTGCCGATACCCCAAAGCTCACCTGCAGCTACAATCGGACAATGGAACCTTCGGCATTCGTGCTGCTGCGCCTCCCACAAGGCTCGAAGGCAATGCACCGTGGAGGCAGTGCACACACCTGCATATACCGACTTTATAATTCAGCAAGTTCCCATGACCTTTGCGATCTTTGTTGATGGCAGAAAGCCAGAGCATGCGGCCACACACATCCTAGCAGAGATAACATTGCACAGCTGCTTGCCGGTGGACATACCGAGCGTTTCCATCGTACCGACAAGCTCACTTTGTTGCGATGCCTTCACCTAACTATAGCCTGTTTGCTTTACGACCCGGCTCGATCAGAGTCTTGCAGCTTCGACCAGGACGAAAGGGCGCCAGTGTTGAGTGCCAGGTGGTCGAGTACAACGTGTACCAGACTAATCAGGATGGCTATTCCGCGCTTTCGTATGCATGGGGCACCGACGCACCTAGTGAGAAGATACTGCTTGATGGCTCCGAGGTTATGGTCGCGAAGAACCTTCACTCGGCTCTGCAGCACCTGCGTGATAGAAAGAGCAAAGTACGACTGTGGGTTGACGCTCTGTGCATCAACCAACGAGATACGATAGAGCGTAACCATCAGGTTGCGCAGATGAAAAACATCTTCCAAGCTGCGGACAGGGTAATCGTATGGCTGGGTGAAGGCGATGAAGAAAGCGATCTCGCCATGGACCATCTTCGACATGCACCGGAGGGTAACGGATTCACAAAGCCTGTCTCGAATTTGTTGGGGCGCCCTTGGTGAAGAAGAATCTGGGTAGTACAAGAAGTGGCTGTTGCTCGACGAGAGCCTGTAATTCGGTGCGGCAAGGAGGAGATCCCTTGGTCGTGCTTGCGATGTCTAAAATGCAAGTCTCCAGTCAACGGCTGGGCGGAAATGATACTGGGGGTTTTGAGAATGGCACGTCTCGAGAGTGATATCGCTGAACCGATGGGGACATTGATGTACGTATCCTTATTCCTCGGCATAGTGGACGAGTTACGAGCAGGTGGTACTCTGGATTGGAAGGGTGCCTTCGCTCTCAGCCTTGCAATGAAAGCTACGGATCAAAGAGACTTGGTCTATGCAGTATTGGGTATCATGGCCTCACCAGCTCTGCTCGGAGTCAAAATGATTCCGGACTACTCCAAGAGTCCCATGGCAGTACTGTGTGAGGCTACGGCATGCGACATTCGAAATACGGGCCATTTGGATGCACTTACTTTTACGGCGTCTGGATGTGACAGTGAGCTTCCGTCATGGGTCCCAAATGCGGCGCACGGCTCGCTGGGCTTGTTTCTGAACGTCGCCCTCCACTACTACAGCGCTGCTGGTCCTGCGCAGCCTTGCGTGCACTGGACTTACGATCACACGATCCTAAATGTCCTGGGGGTACAGTTCGACACCATCGCCGAGGTCGCTGTCGACAAGAGTGGTACTTTATCCAGAAGTAGACCACTCGCATATACCACTGGCAAACGAAACGGGCGGAAGCCAACCGTCACCAAAGATGCCTTTTGGCGGACGCTGATTGCAAACCAAGGACGCACATACGACAGCGCGGCGGTCACCTACCCAGCACCAGAACACTACGGGTCACGTTACATGGCATGGCAGGAGGAGAAAGAGGTACCGCCTGAGGAGATAGGCGACGGCGAGGCATTTGAGTGGCACATGGAGTACTTCAAACCGTTCTTTGCGTCTTTTAGTGCTTTCGATCGGTTCAGGCAGTCTAGATTCTTCACCACCAGCTCTGGACGCTTCGGTCTCGGGCAGAGAGGTCTTGCTCTTGGTGACCTTATGTGTATTCTTTCTGGAGGGGGTGTAGTGTATATTCTGAGGGACTTCGGGGGCTTTCAGAAACTGATCGGTTGTGCTTACGTCCACGGCGTTATGGACGGCGAACTTTCTTCCCAGCTGGACGATGAGCGGACGGCACGGTACTTTGAGATACATTGAGGTCGAAGCGGATCAAATAGTCAATGGTGCGTGCGCTGATTGATTGGGGCCAAGCAGCGTTCCGCACTACACACGCCATGCCCTGTAGACCTCGTTCGTGTCCTGAACGAACGGCAGCTCGGGATGGTAAGGTTTCCATCATCTTGGGCCACGCGCACAGATGAACGAAGCCTTGTAACGCCCCACACGACGCTATAACGTAGACGACCGAAGATATCAGGTCGGGCTTCAAGCAGTTTTGGGTGCTTTGATGAAGAGCTAGGTACGGTAGCTTGCTAGGTACGACCCCGGATCTTACCTGCAGGATGCAGCAGCCTTACTACAACAGGATAGTTTCACGCTTCAGCCCTCGTTGCTGACTAGTCTACCTGCTGACGCGAGCTGCAACTAGACCTGAGACGGTAGGAGGTCGTAGTACTGAAGCATGTGATCGCTAGGTAGCTTCAGCATCTTAAAGCCCACGAGCCGCGGGCTAGGAGAACCAAGTGTATCGACATTGCGCACCGCAGCGCTTTGACATACATCTAATCTACACAATCACACGAATAGCAAGCCCAACATGGTAGACTTCGACCTCTCCCCTACCCAACAGGCTATCCGTGCCGCCGTTCGCTCTTTCGCAGCCACTCTTCTGAAAGATGCCCGCTCCACGTACGAATCGGCAGCCGCGGAGCCAGACTCACGGTGGGAAGATGCCTTTCGCTCGACCAAGCCCATCTACGAAGCCGCCAACAAAGGCGGGCTCATCAAAGCCCAGATCCCGCAGTCACTCGGCGGCACTGGTGGTGCTCTCGTTGATGCTGCGATAGTCGTAGAGGAGATGTATGCTGTCGAGACGAGCGCTAGTCTTACGATCTTGGGGACTGGACTGGGTTTGACGCCGTTGATCATGGGTGGGACGCCGGAGATGCAGGAGAGGTTCTTGAAGCTATTCTTGAGCGGCGAGGGCGCGCCTTTGGCTAGTCTGGTGTTCTCGGAGCCCTTCGGAAGTGCAAACTACGCAGCTGTGGACGGCACTGGGTTTGGCACTGTTGCTGTTGAAGAGGGTGATGCATTTGTTATAAGCGGCGAGAAGGTGAGGTCGTCGTTTCATTGTCCATTATACGGCGCTTAGACTAATTTCTTGTACTTCCAGATCTGGGCTACGAACTCCACTGGTTGGGACGACCGAGGCGCAGACCTCCAATGTCTCTGCTGCCGCATCAATGACTCAGGCCCTGACATGCGAAGCCAAGTCGCCATCATTATTGTGACTCGCGCGGACGTTGCCGCTAACAAAGCCTCCGCCTTCCAAGTCCTCTCGCACCCGCAGACGATAGGCCATACAGCGGTCAATGGTCCCCACATCAGGTACGAAAACCTCCGCGTTCCAAAGTCCAACCTCTTGGTGCCACCAGGTCAAGGCGCGGACGTGATCGAGGCGACTTTCACCGCTTCAGCAGCGTTGGTCAGCGCCATGGGCGTCGGTATCATGCGGCAAGTCTTCGAGCATGCACTGCCGTGGGCGAAGGCCGAGAAGAGGGGCGGGAGCGAGATCATGTTGAAGAAGCAGAGTGTTGCTGACCTCCTGATCAAGATGAAAACGCGGTGTGAGGCTGCGAGAGCTTTGACTTGGAAAGCTGCGTGTGCCTTCGGTAGCGATCCGATGTCACCAGCGGCTGCCGAGCTTTGCTATGAGGCCAAGATTCTTGGGTCCGATAGCGCGGTCGAGAGTGTGATGGATGCGATCAATCTGATCGGCGTGTGAGTATCCCATGTCGAGCATTGATCAATGGTATCACTGACAGTTGGCCAGCTCGGCATACATGAAGTCCCACCCGCTCGGCGACCTGCTGCAGGATGCAACAGTTTTACCGATCTTCGACGGCGGTAATGTAGGCGTGCGGCGGAGACAGATCGAAAGGATCTTCGCACTGCCGGGCTACGACCCATGGGAGGCGACTTATGGTGCAAGCGATCCCGCACCACAGACCAATGGATCCCAGTGAGCTCAAGGGAAACCCAAAGCGATCCAGCTAGCTCCAGCAGCATATAACGTACTATCGTCCCACGTCTCCAGCGTCCACCTAAGAAGTGATGGGTATAAGGGTCAGCGGATGTCTCACAAAGTCTGGAGTGCTCTCAGGTGTCTGAAACGGCATCCCGGGGGTTCTACCCATCAGACACGTACCTAAAACCCTCGCGATGGACCTCGCTGACGGTCAACTTGACCCGCAAGTCCGCATTTCCAGCCGCGTCAACCATATTCAACGCCGCTAAGACGGTCGGCACAACCTCAAACCGTTGCTTGAACCTCACCTTCGCACTTGTCTTGGGCCGAGGCTGTGTCCGCTTTCTCACATCCATCGTGCTGAAGCGCCCGCTGTCCACATGTCGTTTTCGTCTCGGAAAGGCGATCCAGCACAGAGCAGCTCCGTGCATCTCACCATCATCCCACGTGTTGAGATGCGCAGTAAAGCCTTCGGTATCGATCTCATCTGCGAAAGCGCGGACCTTGTAGTTATGATCGATGCCACTGCTCAGATCCAAGCGGTTCATCCAGCAGACGATCTCAGGCGGTTCCTTGAACGCTCGCGGGAATCCGAATGACTTCGCGTACTTCCTCG
>JAKLLW010001804.1:0-11511 GCA_022814695.1 Neocatenulostroma microsporum
ATTCGACAGGCGAACAGTGTGACTGAACGCAGCTTCTCCCGCATGGTCATCGTCGATACAGCCGCAAAGATCATCGACGCTCACAAGGCGTTGATCAACAACGGCTCGCACGCGCTGGAGCTCTTGTGCCAGGACCAGCTACGAGCGGCTCTGTCCATCTGCCACGTTGCCACTAGTGTAGACATTCGGGGTGATGGTGCTATCAATCAGATCATAGAGCAGCACGCAGATAACATCATGGGAGACGCAATACAAATGCTCACCGACAAGACGATCCGCTTCGGGCGCGAGCAACGATGGCTGTGGATTTCATTGGCCGCTCATGGATTCTGGAAGGCCAAGAAAGATCCGAGTCAGCGTCATATCTACATGCAAGAGGCGGTGGACAATGTCTCGAGGCCATACTACAAGATCATGGCATGCCAGGAAGATGCACCGCTTGGTGCAGGTCCGCCGCCTGGCCAGCCGCATCCACGGGACGATCTTCCAACTGGTGTTCTTGAGTACCTGCCGCATGTGCCGCAGCAAGCGGACGGCAATATGACGGCGAATTCTGAAGATGTACCGATACTTGATCTTGACGAGATTGAAGCGTGGACCTTGGAGAACTGGGCCTTCAATTCCGCAGAACTACAGCAGGTGTTTGCTGAGCCATATCAACCTATGGGTTGAGATAGCAAACCATGATCGTGAAGCTACTTGGGGACAGTCATTTGGCTGCCGTTAATGTTGAGCCGCGAAAGAAGCCAGTGGGCCAACAAGGCATGTCCAGAGCAGTGCCTAGGAGTTAGGCGCAAGGAAACTTGAGAAGTATCGCTCGACAACCGCGTCTTCACCTACGCCCGACGGCCAAGGTACGATGCGCTGAAAGCAAGCGTTACATGCATGACCGATTGGTGTGTTGACGTAAACTAGATCGTATTGTAATCGCGGAGATCCTCATTCTCGAGCGTTCCTCCTATGTGGAAAAAGACATGGCGGCGTGTATGATGGTACAGAACGCTGGGAGATTGACGCGGGCATGAAGCCGTTGACGTAGTTTGGTGCAAGGAAACTGCAGTACATCAACTATGGGGAGTTAGAACAGCGTCCTGCGATGTCCCAACGATGTACACGGTGCGGCCTTCCGCAGGCGTTTACAATACGAGCTTGCATCCAGGAGCATTCAGTGTGAGCATGTGTCATCCAGATAATCCCATGAGCCTCCCTGAGCTGGATTGCGGCTTGCACGTTGCCTCAGGCTATATCGTAGCTTGACGCACATTGCTCTGTGTAGAGCTATACGTACAAACGGTGCTCTCCGACCCGCTGGTTTCCTTTACGACCGTCCATCGTCCGCGGGTTCGCCTGCGTATTCGCACTGGCCACCATTCTGGTCGATGCAGGATCGGCAGGGCAGCCGGCGATTACAAGCCTTGTGTCGCACATTGCACCTGATGCAGGCTCTACGTCTGAGTACCGGCTCGCTGCGGCCCCCCACACGCTCGAGAAGCGATATTGCCCTCGTAGCGGTGTCGAGGGCAGATGGTGGTCGAGAGTGGCCGCTACTTGGCTCCGCGATTCGGCCATTTCGGGCGTCGTCATTGTTGAGGTCTGTTAGGGGCGACTCTGTCGGACGTCTGCTCAACTTTGAGCGGCTCTCATCTGATGTTGCTGTGCTGTGCGAGACGATGCGCCGGTAGACGTGTTCGGAGAGGTCGGAGAGGTTCCTGTAGGGGTTGCGGAAGGTAAGGAACTGTCCGTCTTGATGCCTCCACGCTGAAGTTCCGGCTCGTCATCGTCACAGTCGTCTGTTTCAGGGGGCTGCTGGTACGAAGGTCCAGGCTGCGGCAGAGCAGCTCGCGGCTTTGAAGTCGGCAGTGAGTTCGTGCACCAGTTAGACTGGCCACTACCGTCAAGAACGATGTGGTCGCGGTGCTCGTCCCAGAGTTCCTGAGTCTGTGCGTAAAACGTACGGTACTCCGCCCTTGGGTCCAACTCGTGGGTGAGTATGCAGCCTGTGATTTGTTAGGGAAGATCGCTGTGCCGTCGGCAGGTCCCACTCACCCCGTGTGCGGTACTTCAGTGTTTCACCTGGACTGAGAAGCTTAAGGCACACTCCGAGGTGCTTCTCGCTGGCCTGCATCTCGACGATGCCGAAGATGGTGTAATAGGCACGGTCGCTGTCAACTTCTTTCTCCTTGAAGCCGAAGTCGAGTGGGTCCGGAATGTCGGCGAACTGCACTGGCCATCTGGTGAAGCATGGCCTAACAGACCCGTCATCGGTTCGCAGCGGTGCGTGGTCGGGTTGCTGTTGGACGCTGTAGTATACGTCGAAGACAAGTCGGGGCGGTGCATCAGCGTTGACGTAGAACACTCTCGGGATCGACTTGCCTTGTGGTGAACGCCCAAGCAGCTTGCTCATGAAGAGCGCAATACGATCGGTAACCTCCCGAGTATTGTCGACTTTGTTTTCGACGTACTTGCCCAACATGGGAACCTGGCCTACCGGGCACTCAATGGCTCGCTTCTTCCCAGAACGAACACCTAGCCGTACGGTCTAGAACACAGTCTCCGTCGCATCAGGGTGCACCTTTGCTTTCCAGGTCTCGTTCTGCGTGAGGTACCAGAACCCCGAAGGAAGGACACCCGGACTGTGCTTGCGGTATTGGCGTAGCCCTCCGTGCGTTACCGGAGAGTCGGTCGTGCTGATGAAGAGCCGGCGGCCGATGTCATGTAGCGCAGGAGTCAGTCGATCCTGTACGTAGACATTTTGCCGGCTGGCTCCGGTGAGTATCACAGCGCGACACTACGTCGATCGTTAGCGAGAGCAGTGATCATGGAAACGTGAGCGATAACTTGCCTCGGACTGCTCTGCACTGTCCAGGTGCTCGTTAAGGACGACTGCCAGTCGATCGACCCACCCCTTGAAGAACCATTCCATGTCGTCCCTGCCCTGATCAGCATATGCAGCGCGCTACCGACTCAAATGATGGCACTACTTACTTGGAAATGACGATCGAGATCTTCGGTTCTGACCCGAGTACGTCTTGCCACCCCATCATTGCCTGGACCGTGATGTTGTAGTCATCATCTTCTGGGAAGTTTACCTTGCGCTTCTCGAATGCATTGGAGAAGCGTCTTATGAACTCGTCTTCTGACATCTTGCCGAGCCGATGACATGTCGCCGCAATACCACCCCATTGGGTAATGGCAGGGTGAGTGACCAGATGCTCCAAAGCAGCTTCCAGGACATGCTCGGCACCGGCGTCTTCACCAAAGACGTCCCCAACGATGTTGAAGTTTGGACGAGACGTGCCCGAGATAGGTGCAGCCTTCTCGACCGTCGTGATGTCGAAGGTGGCTTTGCCAATGTCGGCGAAGCAGACCTGTGTGCCATCGTCAACGTCACCCAGTACCACTCCGACATCCTCAGCAGCTGCACAGATGGGCTCATACAGGAGATCGACTGCGGGAAGTCCAGCCATTTGAGCAGCATTGCGCATGATCCCGCAGGCTTCCTCCTTCCACTTGCAAGGAACGGTGATGAAAGACTCGACAGCAATGTTCTCCCAATACTCGCGTGGTGGACGCTTGATGTTGCTCGGATGTCTGTCGCGGAAGTATGCAACGACGGCTTCTCGAATCCATTGGAGGTCTCTGGCGTAGAGGTTCTGGATGGCAACAAGGTCTCCGTGTTCCGCATCCAGCGCTTTCCAGACCCTCCTTGCGGCCGACTTGTCTTTGAACTCATCACACAAACAGAGCTTAGAAGATTCGATTATCTTGTGCACACGATCAGGGTTCTGAGCTGCCCAGGTGTTTACTTCCGTCTGGCCACGATGGATCTTGTCGCCGTCCAGCACCAGCTTCTGTTTCAATCTCTTACGGCCAGGCTTAAGCGCGACGACTACGATGTCTGCATCCTCGGGAGAGCGTCCTGTCCTCACGTGCTGAGCTGCCACCTTCAAGAATCCACTACCGTAGTCGATTATGATGCGAAAGACATCGTTGATGCGTACGTTGATGTCTAACGGCAGTCTGGAGCTTATGTCGGCATCGACCGGCGTCGCCGGGGTGGACAACGCCGCCATCTTTCGCCGCCCTGTCTGGCTTGGCCTCAACTTGCGAGTGTCGTCTAGTAACAGAGCTAAAGGGGAAGTCTTGTCCCGCCGATCTTGGGGATGCGAGAGTGCAGCCGGTCATGTATTTCGTTGCATGTCGCAAGAACACGATGTTGGCATCGGAGATCACGCCGGCGATCCGTAATGTCCAGCCTGCTTTACATGAGCTCCAATGTCATTGGTCTGCACACCGCTTGACCTCTACCCGTTCTGCTGCGGCCTCGCAGTTGTTCGGCAGTAACCGGCAGGCCATGGCGGACATCACTCCACGACAAACGTCGTCCCGGTAATATCGGGCTAGTGTGTTAGAGATCATCCATGCTCTCATACTCCGCCTGCGTGGCGAATTCTTCGTGTCGGATGCTGCGAAGGCTAAAATGCCTGTACTTAGGGATCAACCACTGCAGACCGCTTCGACGATGTTACAACTGCTGAGACATTCGTATCGGTAATCGTCCACCACCTGCCTGCTGCCTGTGAGGTTCGAAATGGCACACCATGCTCGCATACGTTGACCGAGCCTCGTGACTAGTTAGATAGCTTCTCATGTGAGTGTGGAATTGATCCCAAAGACGGTGAAACGTAAGAACAGGCCTGGGGGCCCTGATGAAGCGATCGCTGGCTGCATCTCGCCTGCGGGCAGGCACAGCCCGAACGATGCAGTTCTGCGTGAACGACAGGCATTGCCCTGGCCCCTTCGCTGTTGCGATAGCTGTAGCAGTACGCCCGTTTGCGGGTATGACTGCAGAGGCCATTTGGCATCCTCCAACTGCCTTAAAAGTCTCACTTCCAGGCAAAGACATAGTGCATACGAAAGCTTTCAGGTATGTGACGGCACCTCATCGTCAGAAGACGATGTGCTCTTTGCCAGGGTTTGGTCCGACAACTCTCCGTAGACCAGCTTCGTCTGCTGCCGATCTGCACCCTGTTCAGGAGTAGGCTGCCAACGCCAACAAACGAGTTCGTTTCGGGTGGCAAACATCGTGATGACGCCTCCGCTGATATGCCTGGTGGAAGGGACGTACGCTTTGTCTGCATGCATGTTCAGGAGACAACTCAGTTGCAGTAGGCTAAGGTCGGCTGGCAATGCGATTAGTGGCAGAATGTGATGATCAGAGAAAGGCGTTGGAAAAGCTGAGGTTTGGCACGTAGCGTCCGTGCACAATATTGCGTCCGTGCATGCTTTCGTCTGGTCTATCGACTCCTCTGGATGCAACAGCACAATAACGAACGATATGCTGCAAAGGTTCGGGCATCGTACGTACGGCACTACGTGACTCGGCTCCAGCGATAGCCTTCTCGCTGTCGGAGGGTCTCTTCGGCATTTCAATGCCTTGTTTAGTCTCCACGCGACAAACAAGAAGATGTCTACTCTTCTAGCAGGGAGAGCGGTCAGATGCAGGTACCCCATACCAGCTCTCTGGTACTGCCCGTATGAGCAGACGATGGCGCTCGGCATGGCTGAGCCTTCCCGGCCGACATGTGCTCAGCAAACGCTCGTCGATCAGACTGTGTCTGCACCCGCTTCAGAGGTTTCGGTGAGTGGCATCGAACTTGGCCAGTCAATAACCTCCCACGAACACAGCGTTTGATAGGCTCCCATCTCTCGGGCTCCCTTCTCCCGCAACTCCTTCGGGTGTACCTGTTGTCGAGCTGTTGTCCGACTTCACGCCTACCGCACGCTCCTCAGCCATGAACAACCCACACGACGATGATCGCAGGCTGGCTGTGTGTGGGCTCTTCCACATCCTTCAGCATTGCCCGCACGACTTAACGACTCGCGAAATGCAGCTTGCGGTCTTCAAGGAGCATCTGGAGCGACACACCTACTACTGGCGCGGCCATACCGCAGTCCACAACGCAGCGACCTTCCGCAAGGTGGCCTGTGAGGTTGCGAAAGAAGCGGGTCTTGGCTATAGCCACATAGAAGATCGAGTCGACTTGCTTTGTCGGATCCGCCTTCACGAGCTCAAGGTTCCGCTTCTGCAGTACTATGGGTATGACCCAGAAACGTTTCATGAGAATGATCTTCCGCCGTTCGACCCAGCCTCTAGGACCGCAGCTTCACCTGCAAAGCTGCGCCGCTCGCAAGGAGAGATCCGTTCGTATACTCAGCGTGCGATTCATACAGTCTTATGCGACATCGACGCGGTCAAGGAGCAAGCCAACCATCCCGACTACAAATACAAATCCAAAAAGGGCGCGCTGCAATCACTCAACCTGCTTATCGTTCAGTATACACTTCACGAAGTGCCTGAGTCGAGTCAAGCGCCGCAGCTCCTTCTTCCTCAGAAGTTGTATCGTGCTTTGTATGCAGCTTTCGTGAAGCATAACGTCAGCGGGCAATGTGCGGCTTCCAGGAAGCCCAGGAAGAACCATACGTGTGGGGGGTGGAGCTCCGGGTCTCGTTACATAAATCCTGGATACCTTGGGAAGCTTGAGAAAAGCGCCGAACATCGTGAGCGACAGGAAGGTCTGCCTGCTTATGGACAGACATCACACCCTACAATTGCATTGATCCCCGATGTTCTTGCAGCACTTGAGCAGCACGGCATCCACCCCAGTATCCCAGCCGAGTCCGATTCGGACATTGATAATGCCTCTGAAACGACATCTGCTCGCCAACCTGGTTGGGCGGGAGGTGGACGTCTCACCACTCCCGCCATGACGAAAGTACGGATGATGGAGCTGATGAGAAGCTCCGACACAGACACCGGTATTGACCAACGTCCCAACGACGAGATCTTCGTGGGCGGTACTATCAAGGCTACGCCAACGGTGTCATTTGCTACACATGACAGTGATCGGCCTGTTACTCGTTCAAGCTCGCAACGCCGACGCATGGTTAGCACACGCACGTCTAGGCCTACGAAAATGCGTCCTGCCTATGTCAACGACAGTATGGTTTCGTCAAGCAGTTCGAGCCAGTCCCGCTACGAGACACCTCCGGCTGCGGCAGATGAACAAGATGACAATCCGCATTCGCCATCTCGCTCCCTCGATATGCGCGAAACTCCTTATGGTGTCATCGGCACTCACATGCTGGACCTCGATGATGTCGCGAAAGAGATGCAGTACCTGTACCTCGCCATGAGCAAGACTGCCGAGCGCCTTTTCGACACGCTGAGGCTGCCTTCTAGCCAAGATAGTCCTTTCGACTGGGATGCTGGCCAGGACCTCGGAACGCTTTACGAGCGGTGCTGGGGTCGAAGATGGGCTGACACATGTGCGGCTTTGCGCGACTCGCGCTTTGCGTTCGCTTCCGATGTTGTCATGGCATTGGCCGCTGCCTTCTTGTACGACCAGGTCTTCTCCGGCGATGTACCATGGCAGAGCTTCGTGAAGGCATCACTCGGATTTGCGAAGTATCTCGAAGAGCTCTTCACCCGCAATCGTGCGTCTCATGCGTTGTACAATTGCTCGAGCCTTTGCTGACAGCCCAGCAGGAATGGCTCACTTGATCGCTGATCTCGTTTTGCCACACAACAGCCAGCAACCGGCGGCTCAAGACTTTGTGCGCAAGCTCCAGGCCGAAGCTTATAGCCGTGTGATGGGAGACACCGCATCTTTCGAGCCTTTGGTACGCAAGCATACTGCCGCTCTTGCCACAAAACTCATCACTATTCTTGATCCTCATCTCCGCCGCCTCGAAGACATTGCCAAAGCCTTGCATCCTCGCACTGCAGCTTTCACCTGGCAAGCAGGCTTCCGAACCGACATCGAGAACATCATCAAGCAAGCCGTGGTCTTGAAGATGAGACTGGATGCTGTGTCACTTTCCGACTATCAGCATGCTTTCATCTGGCCGGAACACGGCAAGCCGCTTGATGCGATCAGCATGCAGGCGAAGAGTGAGCCACCACAGACAACAGGTCACCAGGTCGCATTCACCTTGCTGCCAGCTGTAGGTGTGCAGTTCGTGGGAGGAGTGGCGGACTATGACACGCGGGCGGAGGTAATCGTACAGCCTTGCTGTCCCAATGCTGAGAGCTTGACATCCTGACCCTGCTGTACCTCGACCATCGTATCAAAAGCCTTCATGCCGCCGAAGCCGCTTTGGCTACGTATCATTACAGTCCATGCTTCGCTTGAAGTATCTTACGGCCGAAGTGTGAGATCAGCCACGCTGAAGGGATACGGCTGGGACAGTCTATGGGTAGCACATGGTCATCCCACTATGGATGGATACAGATACAAGTCGTACAGTTGCGATCACCACCAATCTTCAGGCATATACAACTACCGCAGCGGTAGGGTGTGAACGAGCTACATCATTGTACAGCACAACGTTGCTGGCGTCGTGGCGTCCGCTCTGCTTACTGCTGATCTCCCACATTATCTGCAAGCGATCACTGGCCTTATGACGCAACCCGCTATGCGGAGTAAGCCGCAACACTGCCAACACCGAGCAAGTTGAGTATATCCCAGAACCTCTACAACATCATCAGCTTCATGTAGCCAATGGACACTGGCTTAACTTACCGGAGTTCCATGCCCAGTGACCGCATCCCAACCTGGCGCGGCTGGGAAACCATCGGTGTCGCATCCAGCAGATGAGCCGCTCAAGATGTCAGTGAAAGCCTTGTACCCCTCGCTGTAGAGCCATGGCTATCACGAGGTTAGCTCTCCATCGCGCCATGGTGCTTCTCATATCAGATCGGATAACTCACGTTGATGAAGCCTAATGTCGGCTTGCCAGCAGCTACCAATGCATCGTTTACCAGCGCTATAAGAGCAGACATGGCCGGCGTGGAAGCGCTTGTCCCACTCACAGGTGTGAGAGTACCGTTCCAGTAGATGGTGAAGTTCGAGCCTTGTGCGGCTAGGTCGGGCACAGCCCTTCCGGATGGATTGTAGAGACCCGCGTGCGTGCTGCCTACATATTTGGATAGATACTGCGGCACTGAGGCGTTCTGGTACGACGGTCGCGGGAATAAGTTGGAGAACCCGCCACCGGAGGTGAATGGCGTGCGGAAGTGTGGGTCGTAGACGGCGACTAGAAGAACGGTCAGTGATAGTGAGGTTGAAATCAGATGGAAGTACATCACCTTCTGGGTTGAAGTGCGCTGTTGCTCCCACCGACGTGACGTAGGGACAGGTCGATGGAAATTCCGGCAAGAAAGTCGTAGCATTTGTGCCGTTGTTTGAATAGCAGTAGCCATTGGTCCCGACGCCCTCGTCTCCGGAAGCGAACAGCAAAGTGACGCCTCTCGCACCAAGCTGAGCAAACATCTGGCATGCCCGAGAGGCGTAGGAGAATGGTATCGTCTGCTCGTCGTCGTCGTACGAAGTAGAGACAACAGAAGGCAGAGCACCGTCAGGTAGGTCCAGCATGTACTGTATCCAGGTGATGTACGGCTCATCGCTGTTGTAGCTCGTGTAGAGGTCCGGAATGTATGTAGGGTTGAGACCACCCGTCGAGAAGGCAGTGAGTGGTGTTGGCCAAGCAATACCCATCATGGTCTGCGCATCTAGGTTGCCTTCTTCTCCCGTGCCGTCCTGTAGCTGAGTAGAGTTCAGCTTCTGGTCAAGGTTGCCACCGTTGATGGATATCTGTGAGAATTGTTCTGCAGCAGCTTCCGCTTCAGGTCTGTAGTGCTCAAGGTACAGCTCAGCGTCTGTTCGGATGTTGACCTCGCCCAGGAAGTCGTTGACACCCATGTAGTTCTTGCCTGCGGCTTGAACAGTGTAGTTGATCGTACCATACAGTGTCCGGAGGCAATCCGGCGTGACAAGTAGGGTGGAATTGCAGACAGCAGCCACTGATGAGTTGGAAGCGACGGAAGCTTGGGAGACCACTTCCTCGATTGGAAACGTGTCATGGGTCAAAGGCAGCTTGCGGTTACGTCTTGGACGGAAGAACGAGTTTGTTGGCTGGATGGTGGAGATGTGCTCGTGCAGATTGCGTGGGAGAGACCATTGTGGCGTCCGAACTAGCTTGTCACCATCCTCGTGAGCGTACACATGGTACTGAGTGTCCAGCATACGCTCGACCGTGGCAATCGGGAGGGTTACTTTGATCCAGTCCTTTGCCTTGGTGTATTCGTAGTTGGCCACTCCATGGTCGGCGAGCCACTCTTCTACGGCGCTTAATGCGTGCTTGGATGGCTTGACAAGCTCGTCAACGTCGCTTGAAGAGAGATGCTGGCCATAGCGAGGATGTCTAGGCGTAGAGACTGCAGAGTATTAGCCGTGGTAAACGTACATGCTCCAGGAGATGGAAGCGACTACTGTGAGCCTCCGTCAACTGGACAGTCGAACGTACCTTCGTACAGGCTCTTCTCCAGCATAGCGAAATCGCCTTGCTTCAATGCAATTCGTAAGTCGATTCGCTGAGCGGCATTTGGTCGGCTCGTACGCTATTACGCCAGTCAGTTTACCGTACAAGTTCGCGAAGACGGAGAAGCATGTGTGTGGGTCATACCTTCCAACCTCTCGGAACAGGATGAGAATCTTTCACTGATAACGCGTTCCTCGACTCTTGAAGCGGGCTTCCTGTTACGTAGTCTGCAAGAGCAGCTACAAGGACAAGCGGATGCCACCTCATGTTTGCTGTAGTCTGCTGTAAGATGGTCCAGAGTGTCCGATATGAAGTTCGATGAGAGAGAAGTAGAACAATGACGGAACGTAGGAACGCCTGAACGCGTGGTTGCTATATGTTCCTTACCATATTTCGTCCAGGATGACGGCGTGGCCGCGATCTACTGCAGACATGCAGGTACGCGAAGGGAAAGATAGTGTATACGACATGCTGGCCAATGTGGACGTTGTTGTAACTGATAAGCATGCTGGATCATCGCAAGCATGCTGCACACGCGAGAAAACGCTTGCCTGTTCCTGGCGGAGAGGGAACCCGATGACGAAGTCACGAACCGATTGCGCCTTCCCAATGTGGCTAGCGTGCTAATGGTGCTTTTTGGCGTTTGGCTCGTCTCACTCCAACAATCTCCAACCGTCCTACACTCGACAAACCACCATATTATCTGCGCAGGACGCGACGCCCTTCGCCCGCAGGCCTCTCGTAGGTCCGCGCCCGACGTGCGACCTCTGCTCACTCTCCCTTTATGACGGACTACGCTGGTAGGCTTCATGGAGCCAGAGTGACGGCTACCTCATAGACCTGCGGATACGCATGATATTGCATTGAAATAATGGCACTGTGAAGTGGTGGGGACAAGCAGTGGTGCCTCTTTGAAGAACCTCAGCACAGTGCCACGCCACATGGGTGCGGCAAGTTTGGAGGTTCACGCGCCCATCAGATCGTCTTGCTGGACGCCGGAATGCTTGGAGCCTCCAACCAGGTGCAGATACATTCTCGGAATACTGTTCGAACTTCTTTATCAACCGCATTTCTCGACCTGTCCCCCATCCCTCTATACCCAATTCGCCCGAAGTCCACAATGCGGAC
>JAKLLW010001805.1:0-11507 GCA_022814695.1 Neocatenulostroma microsporum
GGTGTTTGGAAGTGTATGTCGAAGGGCAGTAGCAATGGCGGCTCATACCTGACTTCTGATGTCGAAGATGGGTGAGTCACAGAGAATGCACTGTCCCACGGATAACATCTGCTCATCGGTGTCCCGTATCGCCCTCCCAGCAGCAATGCAGGCTCGATTTGCTCGAAGGATGTTTCGGGGATGTGTGCATGCCAGCAATGACAGCTCATACCTGGCCTCGGGTCCTCCAGAACGATGACTTGCTGATGTTGCACCATCCCACGGATACCATCTGCTTATCAGCATCTGGAGTCCACTCCCGGCTCTGATAGTGTACTCATTCTGACGATGATATTGTACGGAGATATGCATGAACAGCAATGGCAGCTCAGATCCGACCTGCGGTTTTGGCTGGCAAATGTCATCTCCGCAGCCAGCATCGATACAAGAAGCCATGGTAGTCGCCGTCAGTATACTTCAGGGAACAGGACGAGGCTCAGGCAATAGTGAGCAACACGGTTTCGGGCAACAACGGCAGCACGAATAGACAATGTGGCAGCAATCATACTTGAAACTATAGCTTGGAGCGCATATCTATGCTTCCCGCTCAGTCATTTGCTGGATGCCAGTCTTCGTTTCGGTATGCTCCCTGCTCAGAACCGTCTGCTTTATGAACAGCGCTGCTACTAGCCCGACGCCGGCGATACACGTATACATGATCCACATCGTCCGCAAGCTGGATGCAAAGGCATGCTTGATCGCTTGCTGCTGCATGACACTGCTGATGGTTTTGACGATCTCCACATTCGCAGCAGCTTGACCGCCGCTCAAGGCGTTCACCACCTTCTCACTCAAGCCTGCCGACCTCAGAAATGCTGCTTGGTTCGCCATCTCGTTTTGAAAGATCACGCCCCCGAGGACGATGGAAGTCGATGTCGCCACGTTCCTCAGGAAGCCGAACGTTGCCGTGGCCGTTGCGGTGTCCGCTTGCGATACTGTGTTCTGGATGGCAATGATGGGCGACTCAAACAGCAGTCCACAACCACCTCCACCGATGAGCATGAAACCAACCAGCTTCGCTATCGACGTCTCTACGCCGAACGAGATGTACAGCCCGGTGCCAAGGGTGACAAGTATCATACCAGCCCAGATGATCTCCCGGTATCGCCCAGTCTGATGCATAAGTACTGCCGACAGAATGCCTAGGGCGGCCTCTGATACGGTGATTGGTAAGATCAAAACACCGCTACGGAGTGGCGAGGCTTGCTTGACCGACTGGAAATAGAGCGGCAGGTAGTATTCGGCCGCAATGTAACACATCCCCTGCGACAGCCCAACCACGACTGCTGCGACATTGGACCGGTTATTGAAGATGCCCAACGGCATCAGCGGGTACTTTGCTAGTCGCTTCTCGCTGAAGAGGAAGCAGCCTATCATAGCTAGACCGAAGACAATCAGGCAGATGACTTTGGGACTTGACCACGGGAACACTGCGCCGCCGAAGTCCAGACCGAGGAGCACCATAAGCGTTACTGCTAGCAATGAGAGTGTGCCGAACCAGTCGATGGCGATGATGCCATCCGAGAACTTGGTCCGTGGGTTGTGTACGTCGAGGAATAGGAGCAGTAGGATGAAGGCGGTGCCGGAGACTGGGAGATTGATCCAGAAACACCAGCGCCAAGTCACTAGTTGGGTGAAAGCTCCACCTATCTGCAAGATGTATCAGAGCTGCGACAAAAGTTTCGACATGAAAGCTGAAGCTCACCAGTGGACCAGCTCCGCCAGCTACAGCCCATATGACCTCCGTCAAGCCGAGATATAGTACCCTCTTCCGCATGCTGAAGAGATCCGATATGGTCACCAACACCAATTGCATCAGCCCGCCTCCGGCCGTACCTTGAAGAGCTCTCGCAGCAATGAGCATACGCATACTAACACTCAGCGCCGCGAGGATGCTTGCGCCTGAGAAGAGGGCCACCGCGCCGAGTAAGGCAGGTTTCCGTCCCCATATGTCAGAGCACTTCGTCCAAATAGGTCCAGCGGCGGCGCTGGCGAGTAGGTACGCACCGCCAATCCAGACGTACCCGGAGGCGGAATGAAGCTGAGCGGAGATTGTTGGGATGGAGGTGGCCATGATAGTCTGATCTAGGGCAGCGACGAAGAGGGCAAGCTGCTGAACATGAGCCTCAATGTCCTGTTGGAGTTAGGTCGGACGTACATAGAGCGCAATGACAATGGCTACGAGACGTAGCGCTGTGCGAGGTCTTTCTACATCTTCTATATCGAATTCTGAGGCCGGGCCTGACTGTTTCGTTATTGTGGGAGCTTCTGCCACTGATGGCTCAAATGATATGCTATCTTCCATGGCCATGTCTTCTCCAACTACTCTTTCGCACCAACGATGGGACGAAAAGGAAAGAGATCTCAATGTGCCGAAGCGGTGAACTCTGCGTAGTCATGATGTAGCTTTCGGCATAGTGAACGCCGGACTCCGCAAGTGCATTTTACAGTAGTAGTGGCAGGAATGAGGTGGCTTTTGCTGGCAAGACTATGAATAGAGGTAGACAGGGAGGAAGTGATTGATGCCTAAAGGCTCGTTGGTATCACCTCCTAGAGCTCGCCGCCCATCTCCTTCATTCCGAGCAGTATTGGAGCTCTCATATCGCCTGGCGAGCACTCCACAGGCCTTGGACTATCTGGAAGCGGTCTGTAGGTACTGGAACCTTTGAGCAGCTGTATACGCCGCTGGTAGATTCATAACGGCCTACGAGCGTGAGATGCAGCTGTCACATGTAGTGTACCCGTCCCTTTGGCCTCCAAGTGAACAACAGACCTCTTAACTTCCAACCGATGGCATTCGTGCGCTACGCAAGACTACGACTCAAGAGCACCTGGTCTTATGGAACAGACCACTTGCTATCACTTGTTTTAGTTTTGTTTCATGTCGTCTGCGGGTTATGCTAAGGATGCTTCCTAGAAAGAGGCAAAAGTCGTTGCTTTTGCGGGCCAGTCAGACTTTCGTCCTCTTTGCGCGTTTGAAGGAGGATGAATGCTGAGGTTGAAGTACTCAAAGAGGAAGGGAGAGGTGGTGTTGGTCTTCGTCAAGACGCAGGAAGAATCCTAGCGTCAGTGACCCCTCAGCACATGCCCGTGAGCTCACCGCCGGCCCTGTCATTTGGAATGTGTATACGATATCTCGGCAAGCTTCACAGTTGTTGGAAACAGAAGGCACGAGAGTGCTGGAAGTAGAGTGCAAATGTGAAGAGTGCAATGGAGTCTTAGGAAGATGTGTTGCGACGCGTGGGACTCCAACGGCCAGAATCATCTACGGCCGAAATTGCAATGCGACTTCACTTCCGTTCTCTTCCAATGTTTCATACCTCCTATGTGCGTACCGAGGGAAGCAACGCACCATGCGCACCATGCTATGGCAGTCCGAACCTACGCACACGGTCTATCTGGAGGAACGTCGCCGTGATGTGTTGCGGACCGATGTCAGCTATCCAGCCATCCGTCTGTTCGGCGCGCATGCGTGCATACTCGCAAACGGACAGGGGGGCTCAACGTGACACACGCAAACACACTTCAGTGCCTGGGAGTCTGAGGGCCGAAAGCGCTGCATTGGAGATAGTCTGGTCACGGTACGGAGCCTCACACAAGCGCGATGACCTCGCAGGGAATGCGCCATTAGTGAAAATGCCGACACGCAGGTCCAAACCCAAAGTTTGTAGAGTATCGCATACCGCTTATGACTTCCAACACTCAAGTACCGAGCTTGCCCTCGTACAGGTCATGGCTCTTACCGAGCGGTCCCCTGCAGGACGCAGACGGCTTTCCATGGCGCTCTCGGTCCAGTCAGACGAAAACGCGAGGAGACCAAGCGTCTCTGGCCGACTTCAAGCATTGCTAATTGTCGCCCGTGATCGATCGCTGCTTGGGGAAAGCGATGTGTACTGTCATTGGCTATCCGGCAGTCTCCGCGGTTGCTGACGTGCGGTTGTCGCTGAATCTGAAAGTGGTATGTGGCGATTGAGATCGTCGTGAGGCGTTCAAGCGCGTTTGCATGCAGAGGTACAGCGCAATTGACCCTTCGGAGTGGATTTCGGTTCGCAGTCTGACATCCGCGGCGTCATTGCATCGCCAGCTCTCACGGAAGCGAGGAAAGTTCGAGATTCGGGAGCTGTGACAGTACCCAGTACTGCGCTGCTTGCTCAATCACACCAGAGAAACGCAGCCCAAGTGAATCATTTCCGTGAATGATCCTGCGCTTGAATCTTCTGGTCTGCGCCACAACGGTTCTTCACATCAAAGGAGCCCGTGCTTCTGCTTCTTGAAGATTCTGCACTTTCGAAACATCTCACATCAGCCTGCAACAAACCTGTGCCTCACCAAGAAAACGGCGACCAACACACCATCACCCACGACCGAGCCCACATCCGCGCCAGCACACCACATCCATTCAACCGTACACCACATAGCACACTCACTATGTGCTTCAACCCAGTCCCGCCGCAGTGCACCAACTGCCGCGAAAACAAGTGGGAATGCACTCCAGGACGGCCTTGTCAGCCATGTGTCATGGGCGGGCGGGCATCAGAATGCCACGACGACACTACATCGTTCGGTGCGCCAGGACCTTCGGGCGGTGGACTTGTGCAGCAGAGGAGACCCAACGATGCGAGGCCAGCGGCTATCACGGATGGGAAGGAGGTGTGTCCTTTCTGTCACAAGAGTTTCAAAGACCTGAAACAACATTATAAGACGGTCTCGACTCGCCCAATCAACCCCAAAAACATCACCGAGCAGTTGCTTCACCACTGGAACACGATCCGTGCGACCTATCCGAAGTTAGGCAAGAATGTCGAGAAGATGGTCGATTTCGAAGGTCCTGTAACTTCTGCACAACCGAAGGCGATCGAAGGTGGAAAGCACCAATGCCCTTTCTGTGGTGAATGGCACAAGGATCTGTTGAGGCACTACACGGACATTTCAAAGCGCAATCAAACTGAAGCGGACGAGACCAACCGTGCGCGTCACAATTGGAAAGCCATTCGCGAAGATCACCCGACAATGTTCAAGGCCGTGGATAAATACATCGATCCCGAAAACGAAGGCACTGAGCAGTGTCCGTATTGCAAGGTCTGGACGCCGAATTTACTACGCCATTACGAAGAGCATAGGAAGTTGGCCGACACCCGTCATGACTGGGAGGCGATCAGCAAGAGATACCCCTACAGTATCACAGCAGCGGGGGGCTGGTGCAAGTACTGTGGGAACGAAGTTTGGGGGACAGGCTGGCTGCGACACTTCAAGAATAGGCTGAAGTTCAGGGCTAGTCCCTCGGAACCTCACGACTGGTCAGCGATCGCCCAAGCATATCCAGACTGTATCGACTTCGACTTCGCGCGGCCAGGTGGAACGCCCAGCGACTTTCGTCACAATAATACCAGCGCGCAGACCGAGATCCCCTGCCCCTATTGTGAGGCGTCGGTGAAGGACTTGTACGGGCATTATCTCACAAGTCTTCGTTCGACTTCGCGCACTGCGAAGGCCCACAAGCCACACGATCTGGAGCAGATCAGGCAAACGCATCCTACTTGGGATTTCAGCGAGTTTCTCACAACCGTCCAGCAGCCTCCCGGGGAGGAAGCCTCGAATGAGATCAGGCAGCATTCCGAGGAGAAGGTATCGACTGGCAAGAAGCAGCAGGGACGTGCAAGGCCGGCACGCAAAGACGAGACAGTGTCGCCGCCGGAGCCAGGATCGACAATACTTGAGGAGTGTCCGCACTGCCTCGGCGAGTACAAGAGTCTCTTGGGGCACTACCGGAAGCTTTCGCTTTCCGCCGTCAAAAAGACCGATCTGTCAAACGAAATCCACGATTGGCAAGCTATTTGCGACGAATACCCGAAATCCAAACCCTTTGACAAGATACGCCAGAAGCTGCAGAGGTCAGCAACCGACGCTGAGAAGCGGAAGCAGACGAGCGACGAGGCTGGCCCGCCAGCAAAGAAGTCGAAATCCAATAACGAATACTACTGCAAACACTACCAGTGCGAGGAAAGGGTCGGCGACTACAACACCCACATCAAGCACATGTCAAACTGCTCCGGACCAGGACCTCGTCGACACCCATGCTGGTCGAAGGGTTGCCCCAAATCATACCCTACTCAACAAGCTCTAAACAAACATGTTAACTTTTGCCGTTTCAAAGCTCAGGGTGTGTATCCTGACCCGGCGCGGCGCGACATGCTAGAACGTGCGAAGACCAAGCCATGGCCAGAGAAGATCACATCGGCTGGATCGCCGAGATACCGTTGTCGCCAGGTGGATTGTAGCGAAGACTTCCCGGATGTGAACAGTATGGACACTCACTTGCAGTCTACGCATGGCAGCATTCAAGACGTCATGGCGACGCCTCGTTTTCGATGCACGCAAGCAGGGTGTGGCGAGGCATTCTCGAACATCGACGTCTTCCAACGTCACCATGAAAGGCATGCACTCGTGGAAGAAGCCCTTCTACAGAAGAGCTCGCCAGATTACATCTGGAGAGTCGATGGGCGGCTCAAGCGCATCTTTCCGGAACCCGAGCGTGGCTACCATAGGTTCGGCTGCACTGTGGAGGGTTGCGGCCGGTCATACGCAACAGAGCCCGAGCTACGTCTTCACCATATGTCTCACGGCGAGCAGTTAATTCCGGATGGCTATTACTGCCCCTGCGGGAATAAGTCAAGCGAGATGCGCGAGCATGCCCTGCATCTACTGAACCATGCCCGTCGCCTGCTCGGCAAAGGACTCCTCAAGCCCTACAAGCGCAAGAACCAGCCTTCGCGCTCGGCACGTCGCTATTTGTGCTTGCAGTGCAGAGTTACATTCATCCAGTTGTCAGATTGGCTTGCCCATCAGTGTCAGCAAGGTGAGTATACTTGCGGCCGCTTGGGTTGCCCGCGGCACTTCACCGATGCGACCGTATGCCAGTACCACCGTCAAGCGTGTCTACACCCGGCACCCAACACAGCTGATATCCATCAGCACGAGCAGAGATGGTCTTGCTCTGGCTTGGGTTGTGGCATGAGTTTCCGTTCTTTGCAGTACCTGAGGGATCACGAACACAGGTGCAAGAAGCCGCGGCAGGGTGAGGAGCATGAGTTGGCGGGTGTTGCAGCTTCTCTTCACATCGAACTTGACCAGGCATCGAGAGATCGTTTGGAGAGGTGCGGTGCTTACGCCACCGACGCGCTGCTGGCGTTTGACGATCGCGAGCTGGGTGCTGATAGCGCCGTCGACCGCCTGCGTCTCGGGCGGGATGCCTTCTACGCTGCTCTAGACGGTCAGAACATCGATCCAAACATCCGTCCATCCACTCCAACCGCAAGTGACGAGCTCAAGCAACTTATTACGCGCATACAATCGTGCAAAGACACCATCACCATGCGCTTGGCTGCCTTGCATGAAGCCATCGACGAAGAGCTCTCCGGCATAGCCGTATTGCCCGCAGACTTTCGGGAAGCTGTTGACGACTTCGCAAGCAGCTGGCTGCCGCTCTTGGTTCAGTCAAGTCCGCCACCAGACGGGACCGAGGGCTTGAGAGGTGCGCAGTGGATGCTCAACTACGTGGGCGCGGCTCGGCGGTGGATTAAGCAGCTCCACAGTATCTTTCTACAGCTGCTCAACAATCCGCAAGCAGAGCAGCTCCCGAGCACCGGTCCGCTCGCTGATACAGAAATGCCAGACGTCGATGCGTCGTCTGGGCAGCGGGATAGCACTCATGGCGCCAATGGCAACAACGGTGAGGACGACGACGATGAGGACGACGACGATGAGGACGACGACGATGAGGACGATGGTGCAGATCATGTTGATGACGATGCAACTGCCGAGGCACAGCTCAATGGTATGCTCGACGCCATCTCGGCCACCGAAGAGCCGGCAAAGCCACCAGCAGGTCCCGGGCCTGTCGACCCGTCACCGGAGCAAGGTCCAGCACCGCCAGCAGCCGAAGAGCTTGACCCGCAAGTCCTTGCAGCCATCATTCAGCAAGACAATGAATACGAACTACAAGCTCAGCAAGCCATCTTCGTGCGCGGTGGTATATGGTATCACCAAACCAATGTGGTAGGTGATGGCGAGTGCATGGAGAGAGCTTTCAGTACCGGCTACTATGGGGCGCAAGGCCGATATCCCGCCATCAGAGCAGCATTGCAGCGGCATTGGCGAGACGTCATGCAGGCTTCGTCAGACCTGGACCTGTCAGACTCCCGCATGCAACTATACATTCAGCTTGATCAACAGAGCGTGCATCGTGGCCATGCCACCCTGTACCAGCAGATCCATGCGAGTGATGCTTGGGGAACCGTGGAGCTGGCGCAGGTTCTGGCGGACCTATACGGCGTCGAGATAATCATGCACTACCCGATCGGTACGCCAGACAATCTTCATTGGGAGGTTTTGGCACGAGGCGAGCATGGTCACCGCCAAGTCCACCTCGCCCTGTGGCCCAATACCAACCATTGGACCGCACTCCAACCATTCGAAGGCAGTGGGCCTTACACCGAGCATCTCGATCTGCCAACTTCCATCAGAGCGCCACTTGAAGACATGCTTGACTGGGTTCCGGATCCGATACCTCCACCACGGTTTCGGCGCCAAGCACCTGCCACTTGGACTCCGGTTGGAAACGCCGATCGCGACGAGCGTGAAGAGCAACCTAGAGATCTTGGCTACGACGATTCTGACGTTAATCTTGATGATCTGCAACTTCAGGAGCTCGTCACTTCTCTGCCATCGCGGTACGCCCGCAAAGTCTTACCGAAGACGCCACTTGCTGCCCGCGAAGTCGAATTGGCCAATCCTTGGTTCGATGGCCCTACGGTTACGTCGCAAAAGGTACTAGAAGTGAGAAAGCACCGCTACGTGCAGTTCGGTGGTAACATGGAGGGCCAGAAGAAAGGTCGGGTCGTTGACCGGCTGGACCGCTTTACGGCTGAGCCTACAGAGAACGAGGAAAGCCTGGATCTTCAGATGCAGCGGATGGCTCTCACGGGCGCAGAGGTGAAGCAAGGTGAAGCTTTCGCTGACGTCGTCGACCCCCAAGCCCTGCTCTTCGTCGATTGGGAAAATGCTTCTGGTAACGCCACCACCGAACTCGTCGTCAACCAGCCGTCGGGAGAGAGGACGAAGATCAAGATGGCGATCAGTGGTCTGGAGGTCTCACGGAGTGGTGCTGCCTTCATGCGTGAGTACGGCGATCCTGATCCGACATGGATCGCAGTCGGCCGTTTCAGTGATCTTCGGGACGCGAATGTCGTTGCCGTCTACCTCAACTCCCACAACGCCGTCTTGGCCGACTGTTGGCAAGCCATACAGGCCGAAGAGATTGCCGACCCAACACTGCAGCCACGAGTTCGCATGCCTGGAAGAGTCAAGAAGATATGGATCAACGGTCGCTCAGCAGCAGACGTGGTGCCCGTCTACAACAGCCCATATGTCATCCCTGAACTGCTCGACCTCATCACCGAGCTCGAGATCGCGGACACCATGCGGCCGAGACCTGTCGTTTATCTTGTCATCCGCTCCATTTCCGGTCTAAGCGTAGCTCCAACATGGGAAGCTATTCGGGCTCGCTGGCCGGCACTCACGGTGCGCATCTACTTCGCCTTCCGTGACACGTTCATGGCGGACCTACAGCAGCGCGGATTGCACGTTCCACACACGCCGATCACTCCGTTGAATATGTACTATACGAGAGAATCTATCAATCTCATGGACCTGGCTACGGCTGAGATCACGAACGGATTTTCCAACAACGCTCTCGCGAACACCATTTGGGCCATTATGAAGCAGGAATACGGGCCTCGTGTTGCATGGGTACCATGGCAGCCCGACGCTGTGGAGATCTTTGTGCGTGGGCACGGTCGCAATGACTTCGCATAAGACGCAGCATGAGTAGGAGGCCAGTACGAGGTTATGACGAGCTACATCATCGAGCCCCGGGCATTGGGTGGATAGGGAGGGATAGACAGACGGCGGAGGGCATTGATGTTGCCATGGAGGGGAAGACGCAGTGAGGGGGCAAAGAGGATACTTACAATTGGGACTACTTGGGAGAGCGGCGATCTTAGCGCGTGTATCGTTACGGATGAGATGACTATGGCGATTGTGTGAATTAGAGCGAGACAACTCAGGCTGCAGCGGTTCAGGAAACAAACCACGCTTACGTGATGCAAAGTTCTATCGCCGCCTGTTGCGAAGCTTATAAGAGTGGAGTCATATAGATAACTCGATTAGGAAGGTGCAGTTGCACGCAATTAAGAGTAAATTAATATTGTTATAAGTAACTAAACTATAGTAAATACGTATAAAGAGATTTCGTCTTATCTTAGTATACCTTAGGCTACAAACTAGCCTTAGGTATTCTTACTCGTAATATACTCTCTTAGCTCTAGTATAAGGCTAAGAGCTATTAGAAATTTCAAAGTTAGAAACAACTAAGTCTAAAAAATAATACTTAAGGTAGTAACTAATTAAACTTTACTTAAAAGAGTAAAACTTAACTAGCTAGTATTAAGGTTTAATCTCGCTTAAGAGCAAGCGAGAGTTATAAGTATTCTTATTTTCTAAATACTTAAGTTTAGCGCTATTCTTACTCTTTTATACTTTATTTACTAGGTACTCTTTCTAGTAACTATATCTAGAGGTATTTAGCTATTCTAACTAGCTAAGCGACCTATAGAGAAGATATATACCTTATATAGTACTAACGCTTAGAGTTTTAGGTTTAAATTAAGAATTATATCGAGACTTTTTAGCGCCTATAATACGTATAATAGAGCGAGCTATATAATTAGAATTTAGCTTAAGGTTTAGCGTTATACTTTAAGATATACCTTTGTCTTCTATTTTTTAAGTATTACCTCTACCTACTAGAGTAGCGTACGCGTTAGTAAGAGAGTAGCGAGAGTTATAAGTATTCTTATTTTCTAAATACTTAAGTTTAGCGCTATTCTTACTCTTTTATACTTTGTTTACTAGGTACTCTTTCTAAGTAGTAGATTTTGCCTTAACTATTACTAGATAACGAAACTATATAATAACGATTTTACACTAATTAAGGTTAAAGTATACTCTAATAACTCTATCTAGCTATAGTACGTTTTAACTACGTTACTAAATACTATATAAAAGTAGTAAATACCTAAATATTATAGAAATAACTCCTTTCGAGTAGTAGTAAACTAGAGTACTTATCTTATTAGGTCTTATAAACGAGCTAATAAGCGAAATAAATAAAGTATTAATTAATCGAATACCTAAAGTAAATAATAATAAAGTTAATTTACTAAAGTATTAATAATAAGTAATAACTATAATAGCGCGATAGTAGTATCTAGTTAGTTAATACTCGTTAAAAATAGATTAGACTTAGACTAATTAAACTTAGAGATTAGAATATTCTTAACTAGTAAGCGTACTAATACGCGGCTAACTATATTAGAGTATTAAACCGATCTTATCTACGTAAGCGTACT
>JAKLLW010001806.1:0-11500 GCA_022814695.1 Neocatenulostroma microsporum
ATCCGCGATCCAAGCATGGAACTAGCAGACCCTTTGTATGGAGCCGGCGGAGCCGGCGGGTGCGATGAAGCCGTAGGGAGGCCGCCAGGTCGGGTACTGATGGTCGGTGTATAGCCCGTTGGTGCGTAGGTGAAGATGGTGGCGTTGGAACCGCTTATGCTCGTAGCGTTGGTCGAGGCTGGTACAATGGCGGTCGTCGTGGCGTTCGGTTGCGGGCACATTGCTTGGAGGTGTTGTAGAGCTACTACACCCATTTGTCAGCATCAGCGGACGTGAGTGGATTGGGCGAAGGGACGTACCAGAGGCCTGATCATCAACCAAGCAATCCAGCTTCGCACTGCGACCGCTCTGGAAATGACACCGCTCACCAGCCGTCGAGTCGAGGTCGAGAGGGTTGCCTGTCCCAACACAAGAAGCTTGATCATATACCACAAGCTTACACATCGAGCCGACATCCTCATCCCCATTCCCGGAGACGAACGATTGGAAGTCAAATGGACTAGTCCCGCAGTTCCCCGTGCCGTTGAGAGTCATCGTGGGTGATGAAATGTCTGCTTGTGGCGAGAGGGAGTTCTGGCAGCTGTATTGGAGTTTGGGCGTGTATTGGAGGTGCATGGTGTTGAGGAGATGATTGTTGGAGGCTGGGCAGGCGGTGGTGAGGCAGTCCATGAGGAATGGGAGAGAGGTGGTGTTGCATGGGGGATGTTGTGTTTGCTAGGCAGGCGGACTGTGTGGGGTGTTAGCTTGAGCATTTATTGGAAGGATGGAGGGAGTAATACCAGGCAGGCTGGTGAGCTCGCTGCGAGTGCTGTGGCAGCGAGTAAGGAGATGAGGAGCAGCATCTTGGTCATGGTGGTGTTTGGGGTCTTGTTTGACGTTGCAGACTGGACTTTGGTGTTCAAAGTGTTGGGAGATGGAGAGTGGTTGATTGTGTTAATGAACGAAGTGGAAACGAGAAGAGTCAACAGAACAGGTCCCTACCTCTGCGCCTGCAAGTACAAGCTGGAACATACGACTGCCGTCCAACATCTCGGCTGTCGCTGTTGCTGTAGGTAGTCGCACGTATCGTCGCCTTCGTTGTCTCTGTGGGAAGTTGCAGTCGCACGGTTGCTGGTTGCACGAGACGGGTGGCTGCCATGTCTGGGTTTTGTTGCCAGATGTAACGAGGCTATGAATCGGCAGGCTCGTTCATCGTACTGATCACGACTTCCTTCGTCGTTGGGTGTCTTCAGTCTACTTCCATTGTGAAATCGGGGGGTGGTTGGCTGCCGTCAAGTCTTGCCATGTCGCTAATCAAGGCAACGACGCTCGAGAACAACCACTCATCACAGGTGTAAATCGTCCGTCTGATATGGAATGTAATGCGAACATGATCGCTATGGCCTTTCTTTCCACAGAACTCGTGTTTTCAAGAGGTTTGTTATGTTTGTAGCCTTAATATGGCTCCGTCCGAGGTGCAGAGTGTGACTGTTGCCATCGGCGTACATGTACCGTGCTTTCAGACTGGGCGCATATGACAGCCTCATCTGACCTGTATGGACCTGATTGTCGTTCTCGTGGACGAAGAAAGAGAGGAACACGCTCAGAGCGATGCCGGAGGTTCTTGCCTCCTGCTTGTCAGTTACTTGGACCTCGGTGCGTGGCGGAAGGTCCCACCAATGACAATCGAGCAGATTAGCTCGCTCTCGACCCGCGGACGGGAATGGGAGCGGCAGCATTAGGTAGGATACCTCTAGTGCATAACGACATCGACTCTTCATCAGTCGCCTCTCACGCAGTATCACCACCACACATCTCCCCTCCACTCAGCTTCACACCGGCGCAATGCTGTCCTCACCACTGCGGCGTTTCGCTGCCCCCTCAAGCAGCGTCTCCCGCCAGCTCCAACAGCGAGCTTTCTCCCGCACCGCGCGAAACAACAAGATCATAACGCCCAATGGCCGTCTTCGGGCCAAGGAAGCCTCCCCCTTCATCTCCAACAAATACCCAGTCATCGACCACGAGTACGATGCCCTCGTCGTCGGTGCCGGTGGATCCGGTCTACGAGCAGCTTTCGGGCTGGCAGAGGCGGGTTTCAATACGGCGTGTATATCCAAGCTCTTCCCGACACGATCACACACGGTAGCTGCGCAGGGCGGTATCAATGCTGCGCTGGGGAACATGCACGAGGATGACTGGAGATGGCATATGTACGACACGGTCAAGGGTTCGGATTGGCTGGGTGACCAGGATGCTATCCATTACATGACGAGAGAAGCGCCGCAGTCTGTTATCGAGCTTGAGAACTACGGCTGCCCCTTCTCCCGAACAGAAGATGGAAAGATCTACCAGCGCGCTTTCGGCGGTCAGTCCCAGAAGTACGGTCAGGGCGGGCAGGCATACCGATGCTGTGCTGCCGCTGACAGGACCGGTCACGCTCTACTGCACACCCTCTACGGCCAGTCGCTGAGACACAACACGAACTACTTCATCGAGTTCTTCGCTATCGACCTCATCATGGAAGACGGCGAGTGCAAGGGTGTCGTAGCCTACAACCAAGAAGACGGCACCCTCCACCGTTTCCGCTCCCACCACACTGTTCTCGCCACCGGTGGCTACGGCCGTGCCTACTTCTCCTGCACTTCCGCCCACACCTGCACAGGTGACGGTATGGCCATGGTCGCTCGTGCCGGTCTGCCAAACCAGGACATGGAGTTCGTGCAATTCCACCCAACAGGTATCTACGGTGCAGGCTGCTTGATCACCGAAGGCTCTCGTGGCGAGGGCGGGTATCTCCTAAACTCCGAGGGAGAGCGGTTCATGGAGCGCTACGCCCCTACCGCCAAGGATCTCGCTTCCCGCGACGTCGTCTCCCGCTCCATGACCATGGAGATCCGTGAAGGCCGTGGTGTAGGCCCAGACAAGGACCACATCTACCTCCAACTCTCGCACTTGCCGCCGGAAGTCCTGCACGAGCGTCTGCCAGGTATCTCCGAGACGGCTTCCATCTTCGCGGGTGTAGACGTAAGGAAGCAGCCGATCCCTGTCCTTCCGACAGTCCACTACAATATGGGCGGTATCCCCACCAAGTTCACTGGTGAGGTCATCACCGTAGACGAGAAGGGCGAGGACAAAGTCGTGCCTGGCTTGTTCGCCTGCGGTGAAGCCGCCTGTGTCTCCGTTCACGGCGCCAACCGTCTCGGAGCCAACTCCCTTCTGGATCTAATTGTTTTCGGCCGTGCCGTCTCCCACACCATCAGGGATAAGTTCACACCCGGACAGAAGCATCAAGAACTCTCCGCAGACGCCGGCGCCGACTCGATCAAGATTGTCGATGAAGTGCGGACTGCTGATGGGCCGAAGAGCACACATGACATTCGCTCTGCTATGCAGAAGGTCATGCAGACGGATGTCAGCGTGTTCAGGACACAGGAGTCGTTGGATGAGGGCGTGAAGAAGATCAATGAAGTGGACCAGAGCTGGAACCAAGTTGGTACTAAGGACCGGTCTATGATCTGGAACTCGGATCTTGTTGAGTCGCTTGAGCTGCGCAATCTTCTTACTTGCGCTGTTCAGACTGCAGAGGCTGCTGCTAACAGGAAGGAATCGCGAGGTTCGTATCCCCTTCCTCTTCCCTTCCCATCCCTTCATCCTCCATACGCGTCCCTGTTCCCTATCCACACGTCCGTATGCTAACGAGTATGATGCAACAGGCGCCCACGCCCGCGAAGATTTCCCCGACCGCGACGACGAGAACTGGATGAAGCACTCCCTGACCTGGCAGAAGCAGCCGCAGGCCAAGACGGAGATTGGCTACAGGGCTGTCATGGGCACGACGCTGGATGAGAATGAGTGTAAGGCTGTGCCGCCTTTTGCTAGGAAGTATTAGAGGAGGTTTGGGCACGAGGGTGTCATGAAGAGGGAATCGCGGACCTGAAGGCGAGGTCGACGAGTTCGACGAGGTCGCGATGGAAGAGGATTATAAGTGGAGACGAGGATGAGGGAGAGATGATATACAGAAGTAGGAGCAGGCTCGGAAGATCCGGAAGGTGTGGTTGCATGTGCGTGTGGTTTTGTAAATACTATCGAAGCGTGTACCGGGTACGCGAGAGAGAAATGTGAAAGATTGTTTACGTTATGTGCGCCTTTGTGCGCCTTCGTCTATCTTGGAGCGCCTGTCACATTGTTGTCGAGTGCAAGCGGCCTGCCTCCTATATCGTACTGCTTTGGTTGTCCTAGATGCATAGCGACGACCAACCTTGACGGAATGCGATACCGGCGGTGCCGGCGGTGCCGGATTGGGGCACATTGCTCATCTCGCGGCTGAGGCGACCGAGGGGTGAGGCAGCTGTTGCGTCAGATGGTATCTTTCGGCTATCTTCCTGCGAGGGCGAGGGCGAGGGCGAGGGCGAGGAGGGACTCGTATGGAAGCGCTTGCTCGCCGATATCTCCCTCTGATTTGAGGCAGCGCTGATATTGCGATAGCGATATGCCTGAGATGGGAGCAAATAAGTGAGGAGAGTAGTACCAGCCGGGGTGTTTGAAGTGAATGGAAAGGTGTACAAGGCTGTTGAGTTGGTTGTGTGGTTGTGTAGGAAGAAGGCAGATGCGAATTGTTTCGCTTTTTGAGCTCGGCAGGGGGGTTGGTTGGGTGGGGGGTGGCGTGGTGGGCGTACGTGCTGTGTAGCAGGCGAAGCATTGGGTCCAGCCTGCGTGGGTCTTATGGTGAGGTATCGGACTCCGGAGCGCTGATCGTGAAGGGCATCAAGCCCCTGAGCGTGACTGCTGTCTTCGGAAGTGGTCTACCTCATACTGGAACACTGGCTCTCTCTGGCTTGGCCAGCACACGGCACCATCACCTCGCGAGAGTTGCATTAGCTCCCTTCTTCCTCCTTGCAGGTTCTTCCAGGCAGGATTACGCACTCTGGTGCCAAGACAACGATTCTTGCATCGGCGGCGCGTGCGGATACTACTACGCTCGCAAGAAAAGTTGATACATCCCGAGGGTCGGTGACAGTGGACGTTGCCGCTCGGTCTCTCTATGTTATTTCGAGTCTACGAGAGTGCTGTGCAACAGATGGATAGCGCTTACGATCATTGGAGATGATTACGAAAGCTATGCGATAGACGCATGACGCTTGTGCATGCTATCTCCTACCGATCGGATTTCTGTAACCGACTAAAGGACAATACGGCAGCCAGTTCGACGAGTCGACTTTTGGAGAAAGCGGCCACGTCCATTGTCACCGACCCTTGGGGTGTATCAAGCGTTCTTGCGAGCGTAGTAACTGCTGTGCAAAAGCTTGTGTTTTGCCGCGTGGCCAGAGCCTGAAACGGATATAGGTATAGGAAATGCTGGTGTTGATGTGTGCAGAGCGTGGTGGTTGAGTAAACGGAGCATTATTGTACCGCGGGAATGTGCTATCCAATTGCAGCATCGATATCGTTGAGAAGGAGAACCAAGGTGGCATCGCTCTGAGTATAATTGCTCTGGGAAGAATACTGGATGCTGATGCTACCGGAACCGTAACCGTCCACTTCCTCGCAAGTGGTTGAGGCGGAGAAGCACTCGGTGAACTTGGTTCTTTCTATATACAACACGGTTGAGTTGGACTTTCTTGCAGTCCTTGGATCTCTTCGGGACGTATCGGGACGTTCTGCCACTGTTGCTCGAAACTGTGACCCATACTGCCGGAACGTCTGACCGTATAGGTGCCGCAATTAGAATGAGTATGGCCTGTGTGATCCGGCTGTGACCCGCTCACTTTGCGACAACGTCGACTTCGAGATTATCTAGTCGACAATATCAGGACGAAAGTACCCCGAGCATCGCTCTTGTGCCGTTCTGCTCGTTGGATGGTGAACTTACCTTCCTGGCTGAGGCACCATGGCCGTTTCCTTACCGTTTCACTTGCACCACTGGCTGTCTTCCGTCGTCGCGACCCTTCCAAGGTCCGCTCGCCTGTATTATTGGTATCCACAGAAACAATCGCTATTCAACTGAAAGGGGTGGAAATGGTTCATATATAAGCAGGATGCCTGCTTCAAATTACTCTCCTGCAAACTTCACAGCCTACAACCCACCGAATGCTGCACGCGCAATCTTCGCATCGCTGAATCAACGACAAAATGGTCTCACTTTCGACTCTGGCTCACGCGGCCACAGGTGTACTTAACCTCACCTTGTACAACGCCCTCCCGAGCACCCAGATGAGGGCTTATTTCGTCGGCTTCGAGCCTTCAACTAACGAGACGGCGTTCCTTCGCCAGAACAACACTTGGTCATATCCTTGTCGGGAAAGATCTGGCGAAGGATGGCAACCTCTACCAGACGACGCCCACATCACCCTCGGCGGACAAAACAGTTCCACGAATATCACCATGCCGTCCTACCTCCACTCCGGACGAACCTACATCTCCCAGGGCCCACTGAACCTCTATACGACTATCGATGTCAACGGCGCGTGCAGCATCGTCCAACCCAATATTGAGAATCCTTACGATCCAAGCGCGAACACAAGCTGGGGTTTCATGGAATTCCACTTCTCTGCTGAGGATGGCTTGTACGCCAACCTCAGCTTCATCGACTTCATCGGTCTCGTCTTGGGCATGAAGCTCGACACCCCAGAGGGTCCGCAGCAGGTGCAAGGACTGCACAAGGATGCGAAGAAACACATCTGCAACGATTTGCACAAGCAGGAAGCGAACGAAACCGTGGCGTGGAGCAAGCTCTGCCAAAAAAACGATGATGGTGAGATTGTGAGAGTACTGGGACCGCTGCACCACGGGTCTGTCGGCCTCACCGAACTCGAGACATACTACGACGACTACGTTGACGCTGTCTGGAACAAGTACGCCAGCGTCCCTTTGACCATTTCAACGCCCCAGAAAGGTGAGCTTGAGGCTCGCGAGTTTCAATGTCAAGTGCAGGGCGAAGAACTGGTCTGCGACGACTACAAGTTCACCAAACCGACCACGATGGACATCTTCGGCTGCGCTGCCGGACCCTTTGCTATGAGCGGCGACGGGCAGCGGATGGCGATCGTTCCAGTCCTCTGCGCTGCCTTTCAACGCACAACGCTCCTCGTGGAGGGTGGTGAGAACCAACCGTCGGGACCTTCGAGCGATCATTACTACCAGAATAGCCCCACAAACCACTTTGGAAGAATCGTGCACAAGCATGAGATCGGCCACAAGGGGTATACATTCCCTTACGACGATGTTTCGGGTGCTGGTGGCAAGAATCACGCGGGTATGTGTGCTCATAAGATCCCTCTTGGGCTCACTCTCAATGTGGGCGGCCCGCTTCCCAGTGTGGCAAGCAACACAATGGCAAGCAACACAACGGCAAGCAACACAACGGCAAGCAATACAACGACAAGCAATACAACGACGCCTCAGTGAAGTGGTTGGATCGGCGGTGGTCATCCATGGTGAACTTGACAACAAGATCTCCGCATCAACGTCACTGCAGCAGCGCAGCAAGGAGGACGCCCGGGACACGGAAGACGACGCTGGCAAGAAGATGGATGTCAAGGGGCTAACGCGCTTTGGTCGTATCCCGCTGGCTGAGCGTGGTCGGGGTATGGTGATGGACGATCTACGGGTATGGCGGTGGACGATCTACCAGAACTCAGTCGCCAAGGGGTGTCGAACAAGCAGCCGGAGGCCGCCCCGAGCATACGCCGCCCGTGCATGACGGTGGAGATGAACTGGTACGGAGGCGATGGCTACCCAACGCTATGGTGGAGGGTGGCAAGGCTACTATGACGGAGGATCAAGTGGAAGATCGATGACCTGCTGCGGCAATGTTTCTTGTTTCCTTGGAATGATTAATTGGGATGTTCTCTGGGGTTATGATTTCTGATGAGGCTGCCTTGGGATACTATGAACTTTCTTACTAGACAACCGCAATCAAATTCTACAAATGACGGTTTCGTCGTTGAGATCGATCGATGACAGAGCGGAGATGTTCACAGAGCGGAGATGTTCGGGGTACCTGTACGTCTACCGGTCTTCGCCCCTCTACCTTAGACATGCTCGACGTCGACCTCTTGTGGATACGATATTGATCCACTACCCATGCATGTGCCGTCTCTGAGAAAGCGACCTGCAGAACTAATGCCACGGAGAGAAAGCTTCCGTGGTCGAATGACAGCTTGGTGTTACAATAGACGCACCGCAGGTACGAACATGAGTTTGGTGGTAGACCAGGCCTCCTACACCATTGGTGGACACCAAGTCACTTGACCAGAACAGCATGCAGCTGCCCCTGCGGCTCACATGTATGCAGGGTCAGTCACAGTGTGGTTGGTCCCGTCCAGGCTGGCATGTATGTACGTAGATATGAAGACGACAGATAGCAAAGTTTTGAACAAGGTACGTACCGTCAGCGGAGAGATTGCAGTCAGACTGCAGACATCTAAACGAATCATGCGTGCTGCATGCCTCATGGATCGGGATCGACGGCACGCAGCGGTTCTCATCTCTCTGCTCGTGCTGGATGCACATCACGTATTTGTCTCACCAAGGAACCCTGGCTTGCCATGCCGAGCTCTCACACATCGTAGAAGGGAGGCATGCAAATCACATAGCTAGTACTGACTGCACTGGGAATGGCATCTACGTCTCGAAGCAAAGCAAAGCAGTGCAGTGTATGAGAGGAGTTCGCAGGAGCATCAACAATCAACATTCGTTCCGGCTGTTGTCATTACTCGGCGCTATCATACATCTCATCAAGCAAATATCACTGCAAACCGTCGATCATGCCCTGAAGCCATGCCCATTATCCAGCTCAACTTTTCGATCTCTGCCAAGAATCCTAATGATACACACGCCGACGCCTGCGCTGAAACAGATACTTCTCCAAACCAAAGACAACGGTTGTACTGACCAAGGACGACATAGCGTCTGTGTACGTTGGACTGGCTTTCTCGCTACCTCAACGGTCCGGAGTGGTCAAATTCGGACGGTGAGGCGACTTCTACATTGCGTACAGCCGGGGCGTGGGTTGTAGAGAGCGTATTAGTTGACTTCGCTGCCGCACTGAGGGCAGCGTTTGCCTGGTATGACCCAGACGGTCTGGCCTTTGGCAAGGCATTTCGGACAGCGGCGGCCTGGCACCTGAGGTAGTGTCAGTGAGTCTCACGGATGAGTGGTCGGATATGATACTTACGGGCATCGTTCGTACTGGTAAGTCGCCTCCGAAAGGAGAGACAATTGTATGCCGGTGCGTCGAATGGCTGGGCTCGTCCCACTCTGGGGCTGTCGAGATGGCTGGCAGTTGCTCGATGCCGAGTCTACGGAGGGTCTCGTAGCGGTGTCTGTTGTAAGACATGGCGATGGTTGCGTGCTTTCTGATCAAGTTCGAATGAGTGTCTTGGGTCAGGCTCGTCTTCTTGTATCGCAACAGGGACCGAGATGAGAGGTCGATATGAGAAGGGAGTGACAGTGAGTGTTGGGAGTCGAAGGGATGAGCTGGTCATGGAGAGGAGGCCATACGAGATACTTATACCTTATCTCCTGTTTGCAAGCCGTGAGTAGGGTACCAAAGGTGCTCGAAAGGCGGTGCGGGAGCTCACTGATGCTTGCCAATGGACCGCCGTGGCAACAGGGTGTTGGCATTAGCATGCTGTGACTTGACCGTATCGCTGGGTATACAAAGTCTTTCGATGGACCTCTTTCCGTGTCCGACTTGAAAGATGTTACACTGGACCACTGGAGCATAGTAGCATGTGCGCAAAGGCAGATCGTTGAGGGCCGGCCCTGCTGAACCTACTTTGAATGACTTGTTAGCCTGCCGAAATGAGGAAGCCATGCCAGATAAAGTGTATGCGAACAGCTACTGGGGTGAGCTGACTCCATGAGGTGCAGAGAGTCCAAGGGCACTATATCGGTTGGCTTTGATCGCCGTTTTCCGTATCGAGCTTGAGCTACCTCCTGAGATCCGAGTAGATGCCGCGAAATGCCTATGGAGTCATTGTGCGCTTGCGCAAGCCCAAGACCAGAAAACCGAAGACCGTTTGGCCTGTAGATAGCCGTGAAATTTCCATCACCATTGAGATATGTCGTGATGCACGGCGAAGTGCCACAGGTACCAGGGGCTATATGCTGGAACCCGTAAGCGATTGTATTTGCCAAACGTTGCAAGTCACCTTCCGCTCATCTCGGCCATGTTTACCGAACGGAAGATCAGCAGACAGGTGGTCCCAGACTCTGAGGGTCGTCTTCGACTTTGCGACAGGTCGTTTTCTAGAAGCGCAAACTAAAGCAGAAGGTCGCCAGCATCCCTGCCAGCGGCAATGCAGCTGCTTGCATCCGGCGGGGCGAACTGTGCAGATGCATCGAGATGGTCGAAGGCTATCCTCAGGAACAGTCGTGTACACCATGAACCCTTAGGAAGCATCACAATGCGAAAGCGAAAGCTGAGGAAGGAGGACGCATAATGTGTGCAAAACACTGCGTGCTTTCTTCCAGGTGCGTCTTTTTCGGCTGGAAATAACGTATCTCACGGCCTTTTGCAAGCACGAGGCCTTGCAAGATCGACCGGCCCGTAGTGTGACCACAGATACTTCGCGTGTAGTGCTGATACCTTCGGGCACGGGCCACCGGCCTTGTCCGGAGCTTGTCAAGACAGGCTAGCTCTTGCAAAGCCTCGTGCTTGCAAAAGGCCGTGAGATACGTTACGTTCGGCCGGGCAACCGCAGCCTCGTCCACACGCCATGACGGACCGTCTCCAATTAATCAATTCTCTCACCGCGCTACCCAGTCCTAGTTGTTTGGGCCAAACGGTATGCATTCTCAACCCGGATGCTGGGCTTCCATCGAGCGGAACATGGCTTGTCGATCTGTGTCAGGTACCCTTTCTGGTGCCCGCCCGATCGCCACCAAAAAAGGTTATGGTCGGTGAAGATTTTTGACAGCAAGGCAGCCTTCTTGCAATGATCTCGGGTGTGGCTAGCACAAGGCACGGATTTGCTGCAGAAAGCAGAAAGCATTGATGCAACGCGATCTCAACAGGCGACCCAGACAGAATGGAGGCTGGGATTTTGCAAGTGCCGGAAGTATGTAGAGCTTCTAAGTTGGCGCGAGATTGAGATGAAATCATGCAAAGGATCAGTAGCATCGTTGCACGAAGAGTGCCGCTGACCGGGCATGGAGCTCGCTTGCGGCAGACAACGTGTGACCGCTGCCAACGGCGCTAAGGCTACCGACATGCGAGAGATATGCTCTTCAGTACCAAACCTGTTCCGATCTAATGCGCAGCTCAGCTCTTGAAAGATACCACTGACCGTACCAGGTATTTCGAGTAGCAATGGAGAGAGATGTTTGATAAGATATCGGTCAACTGAGCTGGCTGTCGCGCCGTCGCACAGGCTTCCAGTGTTCATATGGGACTGCCAGCGTCAGGTAGAGCATCGGGCGCGTGATCACGCGTCATTCTGGTAACCCGTCCCCATGATCGTCGAGCTTGGGCACCCACTTCAGTCACCCACCGTTGTCTGGTCCGATGCCATTTCCG
>JAKLLW010001807.1:0-11497 GCA_022814695.1 Neocatenulostroma microsporum
CTGCTACCAAGATAACAACGCTGGCGCCTACACTAACGTCGCTGTCAGCTCTGGTGGCTTCAGTGCTTGCTTCAGTGTTTGTAACTCCGACTCGCAGTGTATCGGCTGGACATTCTCTGGCGGTGAGACTGGTAACTGCTACCTGAAGGCATCCGAGGGCGCCTACACGTCGGCAGGGAGCCAGGTCTGCTCTGGATTCTTGAACCCTGCTAGTCAGAAGAAGAAGGCTGCCATGGGCTCTTCGTCATCCAGTTCTTCTTCGGTGGTGGCCTCAAGCAGCACTGTCGCCTCATCTTCCACGGCGGCGCAATCGTCATCGACTTCAAGCAGCTCAACTCCGGCCTCCAGCGTCGTATCTTCAAGCAGTGCAGCAGCCGTTTCCAGCTCAAGCACCTCGCCTTTGTCAACTAGCTCGACCAGCGTGGCAGCTGCTGCGTCCACCTCGGCGTCCTGCTCGCAAGTTGCCGGCACATACACTGATGCGAGCGGCTCCGTGTACAAGGTCACTTGCGGATATGACTATGCTGGCTTCGACCTGACCTCGGTCAGCGCGAACGCATTCAGCGGTTGTTTTGCTGCTTGCAACGCGAACTCTGCTTGCGTTGCTTTCTCCTACCTTGGAGGCTCTGGCCCTGGCACTTGCTACCTTAAGAGTGCTTCTACTAATGGAGGTACAAGTGGCAGCGCTGATGCTGCCCAGCTCGTCTCAAGAGGTAGCTCAGGCTCATCAGCTGTCGCTAGCACATCTTCTGCATCGAGCTCCACTGCTGCCGTCGTGGCCTCTTCTTCAAGCACCCCAGCAACCAGCACTTCTACGAAGGCGTCCACCTCCTCTTCTTCGGCAGTTGCCGCAGCGTCTAGCTCCAGCTCGTCCGTTGCAGCAGCTAGCACTACGGTTTCGGCGGCATCAAGCACTGCCACCAGCTGTTCTGGAATCGGGTCGGGCTCTACCTACACCGACAGCACTGGCAGCACCTACCAGGTCACTTGCAGCTACGACTACGCTGGCTACGACTTGACGTCTGTTAGTGGAAACTCATTCAGCGCCTGTTTTGCAGCATGCTCTTCATACACGGGTTGCAAGGCATTCTCTTTCCTTGGTGGCAGTGGCGCTGGCACATGTTACCTCAAGTCCTCTTCTCAGGCCGGAGTTGCGACCAACAGCGGTGCCGATGCTGCTGTGCTGATCTCCTCAAAGTCCAGCTCTTCTGCGGGCGCAAGCACCTCGTCCGCGTCAAGTGCAGCGGTCTCGGCTGCTTCCAGCCCGGTCTCCTCGACAACTGTTGCTAGCTCTTCAAAGGCGACAACGAGCTCCATTTCATCTACTCCGGCATCTAGCAGCACGGTTTCTGCGGCGTCCAGCACCTCCACCGCCACGAGCTGCTCCGGTATAGGATCAGGCTCTACCTACACCGATAGCAATGGTGCTGTTTACCAGGTCACCTGTAGTTACGACTACGCTGGCAACGACTTGACCAGCGTCGGTGTCAGCTCTTACAGCGCCTGTTTTGCAGCGTGCGACTCAACCGCGGGCTGCAAGGCGTTCTCATTCGTAGGGGGCAGCGGTTCAGGTACCTGTTACTTGAAAAGCCAGGGTTCTAATGGTGGCTCGGGCAGCTCTGACGCCGCTGTACTCATCTCAGCCGCCCCTGTGAAGAGCTCAGGCTCATCGTCGGCTGCCAGCAGTGTCTCCACTCCAGCGACGAGTGCTTCTGTGGTGTCCACCTCAGTCTCTTCCGCTGCAATATCGACCTCTAGCTCCGTCTCCGTAGCTGCAAGTCCCTCCACCGCAGGTTCTGGATCCAGCAAGACGACTTCTGCGCCATCTAGCACCGCCACTAGCTGCTCTGGTATCACGTCGGCAGGTTCGACGTTTACCGACAGCAACGGGGCCATCTACCAAGTTACATGTGGGTATGACTACGCGGGTTTCGACTTGACTGCTGTCGGTGCTTCTTCATTTAGTGCGTGCTTCGCAGCTTGCGACAGCACTACTGGTTGCAAAGCATTCTCATACCTCGGCGGTAGCGGTTCGGGTACATGCTACTTGAAAAGCCAGAGTACCAACGGAGGATCTTCTGGGAGTGCAGATGCTGCTCAACTCATCTCGGCTGCCCCTACCAAGGGCTCAAGCTCTTCTGCGAGTGCTAGCAGCACGTCTACTCCGGCATCCAGTACCACTGTGCCGTCCAGTGCCTCTTCCGCTAATGCAGCTGCAAGCTCGTCCACATCCAGCAAGACGAATGTTGCGGCATCTAGCACCGTTACCGCTACCAGCTGCTCGGGTATCACGTCGGCGGCAGGCTCGACCTTTACCGACAGCAATGGTGCTATCTATCAAGTTACCTGCGGCTACGATTACGTCGGTAATGATCTTGGCGGTGTTGGTGCCAGCTCTTACAGTGCCTGCTTCGCGGCGTGCGATTCTAATTCGGCATGTAAAGGGTTTGCCTACGTCGGCGGAAGCGGTGCTGGCACCTGTTATCTCAAATCATCGGCCACCAACGGAGGATCCTCTGGAAACGCAGATGCCGCTCAACTTATATCGGCTGCCCCCTCGAGCTCCTCGAAGGCGGCGACGACCTCCAGTGGTTCTACATCGTCCTCCTCTGCAGCTACCAGTCCTTCTTCCGCGGCGGTATCGAGCTCCAGTGCTGCTGTCTCCGTTTCTACCTCCAAAGCAAGCACCACGACTACTTCGCCAGCCAGCACTGTCACTGCAACCAGCTGTTCCGGTATTGCGGCGGCGGGTTCTACCTACACCGATAGCGCTGGAAACGTCTACCAAGTCAACTGTGGTTACGACTATGCGGGCTTCGATCTCACATCGCAAAGCGGAAGCTATTCTCAGTGCTTCGGATTCTGCTCCGCGACGTCGGGTTGCGTGGCCTTCTCCTACTTGGGCAGCGACACTGCAGGGACGTGTTACCTCAAATCGGCGAGCACCAATGGCGGTTCTTCCTCCAACGTCAACGCAGCCAAATTGATTTCCAAGGCATCTACCTCTTCTACGGTTGCGGCAACCAGCAACAGTGTAGCAAGCTCGTCTTCCGCTGTGGCAGGCACCACTACTTCGACAAGCGTTGCAGCCTCATCTTCAAGCGTTATATCGTCGTCAAGCTCTACGCCCTCTTCGACGAGCACGAGCACTTCGGCCGCAGCAGCTGCTACCCAGAGTGGCACCTGCGCGGCTATCGGCGGAAGCACCCTTACCAACTATACTGACGCGTCGGGTGTCACCTACCAGGTCGGATGTGGCCGCGACTTGCAGGGTTCCGACCTTACTGCCGTATCGGCATCGTCTTTCCAAGGCTGCTTACCTCTCTGCGATGCGAACCCACAGTGTATTGGCTTCTCTTTCCTAGGAGATGGGGCTGGCACCTGTTACCTCAAGTCCTCCAGTACGGGAGTGCAACCAATTGCCTCGGGCGTCAATGGCGCTATGATCGTATCACGTTCGTCCTCAGCCAGCTCAAGCAAGACATCCTCGGCCAGCTCGACTATTACCAGCGCACCAGCTGTGTCAATGGTCACCGTCAGTGGTGCCATTCTGCCCATTAACGATGCCCGCACCGCTACCGCGTACAACGTACCATCGGGAATGTTCATTGCGGTCAGGGAAGGCAATGATGAGGCTGACATCCCGTATGGCTCCACTCTCGTCATCGCCGGCCACACTTTGAGCGCATACACAGATGGTTCAGGCGTCAACATCGACGGAACTTTGGCAGACCCATTCACCGCCATCTTCACGACCACCGCAGGATTCGTTACTTTCCCGGGAGCGACACTTGACCTTGCGTCATCCACGACCTCTCTCACTCCAAGTGCGACCAGCCCTGCTTCTACGGCCGTTTCGACCACATCGGCTGGTGCTGTCTCGTCAGCCTCCGTTGCCAGCAGCTCGAAGAGTACCTCCGTTTCTTCCACTTCCACAGTCGCCAGTTCAGTCACCAATTCAGGCGCCAGTGCATCTTTGCCAGCTTCCACGATCGCCCCGGGTTCACAAACGTCATGCTCCACGGTCGGCAACGGAACGGCATACACAGACATCAATGGCGCGGTGTATGGTGCTCAGTGCGGCCTTGACCATGCTGGTGGCGATCTTTCCATGGCCCAAGCGAGCTCGTACACTGGCTGCTGCGCGATCTGCGATAGCACTGCCGGCTGTGTCGCTTTCTCTTTCGTCGGAGGATCTGGTGGAGGACCTTGCTACATGAAATCGAGCATTCCCAACGGTCCAGCACAGAACTCCGGCGTCGACTTTGCGTACCTTATCAGCGCCGCAAAGTCATCTTCGACCACTGCCACCACTTCCACTTCCAACAGCGCCGCTGCTGCAAGTGCGTCTGCCTCCAGTGCCTCTGCTGCTTCTGCCTCCGCCGCCTCCGCTTCAGCAGCACAAGCCAGTGCCTCCAGTGTATCCGCTGCATCTGCCTCTGCCTCAGCGGCGCAAGCGTCAGCCTCGTCGGCCAGTGTTGCGGCGGCTAGCGCTTCTGGAGCGAGCGCATCCGCAGCGCAAGCTAGCGCGTCCTCTGCGAGTGTGGTAGCAGCACAAGCCAGTGCCTCCGCCGCGAGTGCTTCGGCAGCTCAAGCTAGCGCGTCCAGTGCCTCTGCAGCCCAAGCCAGTGCATCTAGTGCCTCGGCCGCGCAGGCCAGTGCATCCAGTGTATCTGCTGCATCTGCCTCTGCCTCAGCGGCACAAGCTTCAGCCTCGTCGGCCAGTGTTGCGGCGGCTAGCGCTTCAGGCGCCAGCGCATCCGCAGCGCAAGCTAGCGCGTCCTCCGCGAGTGTGGTCGCAGCGCAAGCCAGTGCCTCCGCCGCGAGTGCCTCCGCAGCCCAAGCCAGTGCATCTAGTGCCTCCGCCGCGCAGGCCAGTGCATCCAGTGCCTCCGCCGCACAGGCCAGTGCATCCAGTGCCTCTGCAGCGCAAGCGAGCGCTTCGAGTGCCTCTGCGGCACAAGCCAGTGCATCTAGTGCCTCCGTTGCCGCTGCCTCCGCCTCCTCAGCACAAGCTAGTGCATCTTCCGCACAGGCCAGTGCATCTTCAGCGAGCGTGGCCGCGGCTAGTGCTTCAGGAGCTAGTGCGTCTGCAGCGCAAGCCAGTGCATCTTCTGCGAGTGTAGTCGCCGCGGCCAGCGCCTCCAGTGCTTCCGTCGCACAGGCTAGTGCGTCTTCAGCCCAGGCCAGTGCCTCCAGCGCCTCTGCAGCTCAAGCCAGTGCCTCGAGTGCCTCTGCCGCACAAGCTAGCGCATCCAGTGCTTCTGCAGCCCAAGCCAGCGCATCCAGTGCATCGGTAGCGCAAGCCAGTGCATCCTCTGCGAGTGTGGCCGCAGCAGCCAGCGCGTCCAGCGCCTCTGCAGCGCAAGCTAGTGCATCCAGTGCTAGTGTTGCAGCAGCAAGTGCTTCCGGGGCGAGCGCATCTGCAGCACAAGCCAGTGCTTCCTCTGCGAGTGTTGCCGCCGCGGCCAGCGCCTCCAGCGCATCCGTAGCCCAAGCCAGTGCTTCCAGCGCATCAGTGGCCCAGGCCAGTCAGTCCAGTGCTTCGGTCGCCAGCGTCGCTAGTGTGTCTAGCGCTTCAGCAGCACAGGCGAGTGCGTCCAGCGCTTCAGCAGCCCAGGCCAGTGCCTCCAGTGCGTCCGCAGCCCAAGCGAGTGCCTCTAGCGCTTCCGCGGCACAGGCTAGTGCTTCAGCAGCAAGTGTTTCTGCTGTCCAGGCCAGTGCATCGGCATCCTCAGCCAGCGCCTCGGCAGCCAGTGCATCGGCATCAGCTTCTTCAGCCAGTGTTGCAGCAGCCAGTGCATCAGGTGCCAGTGCCTCTGCGGCGAGTGCTTCGGCATCAATGGCAAGTGTCTCTGCAGCACAAGCCAGTGCCTCAGCTTCCATGGCCAGTGCTTCCGCATCCATGGCCAGTGCCTCTGCCTCGCAAGCCAGTGTCTCGGCGGCAAGCGCTTCGGCTGCACAAGCCAGTGCTTCGAGTGCGTCCGTGGCCAGTGCATCCAGCGCTTCGGTCGCCAGTGCTTCTAGTGCTTCAGTCGCCAGTGTTTCCAGTGCTTCCGCAGCATCAGTCGCTGCTACCGCTACCAGGACGACAAGCACAAGCACCAAAGCCTCAGCGACTGCCACATCGAGCGCGTGCTCCACTTTCTCGGGCCAAACTACAAGGGTCCTCGTGACAAGGGTCATATCAGGCAGCTCAAGCTTCAACGGCCTCTATCTCCAAGATCCAGGCTTCTGTAAGTACTCCATTGCATCGTCTCTTGGCTGAATGAACCCTGCTAACCACACTTACAGCAACGATCGCGGTGCCAGCAGTCCTGGGCAGCAACCTCACGTCCGCAGCCAATACCGTATACACCCAGTCAGGATTGATCTTCACCAAAGGGCAGTTGGCGGCTTACGAGCCGCAGCAGGGTGCCTGCTCCTTCACCTACTTCAACATCGAGTCGCCGCTCTATGCAGGTGTTCTCGGCAGTCTCACGGCTTCTTACGGGCCGTACACGGTCTGCTCATCGGGAACGACGCCCTTCCAGCTTCAGACGTACAGTCTGCTTGATTTCCTGACTCGGAGCCAAACGACTTGCGCACAGGTGACTTTGTCGCCGACGACGGTTACTACTGGGTCGATTATTCCGAGTATTTTGTCGAGTGTGATGTAGACAGAGAGTATGTTGGTGGAGATGGAGATGAGGGGGAGAGGAGTGAGGAGATGGAGAATTGACGTTCAAAGCGCGGTGTTTGAGCAATAGGACGGGAAGGACTTCACCTCTTGAACAAAAGACTGATTTTATCTGTTCGAGGGACCGGAAGTCTTGGAGTATATAGTGAGAAAAATACATATCTGTTGTACGTATGCTTCTGATCCTGTCTTGATCCCGTGAGGACCATGTAGCGGATCGCGTTCACGTGCCTTGCTTCCCAATGTGGAAGCTGTGACGTCGGCGACATCTCGGCAGCCTCCGAGAAGCTCAGACGCGTCCGGTATGCGCGCCAATAATTCACATGCAAAACACCGCATCTCACAGCATCAACAACCTACGAAGCTGCCCACTCGCCCATTCTTTCTACCACAAGCAATGCCGTTCGGTCCGCACGACAATGGCAACCTTCGACTTCTCCCATCCAAGCGACTTCGCCGGTAGCTCCACCTCCATCCGTCGCCCACGCGAGTTCGCATACTTCTCCTACGATGACGAGCATGTTCTAAAGCCTCTCTCAACTGATTCGCTGAGCTATTACTATCCTCCTTTCATCGTCGCGCCTGGTGCAGCTCCTTCGCGCATTGACCTGTCGGCTGGGTTTCAGACGTTCAAGCAAAGGGATGACGCGGTGGATGAGCATTTGGACGGATTGGTTGAAACGCTGCAGGCGCATGAGGAGAAGCTGTTGGAGAAGGCGCAGAGTGGCGAGGGGAAGATGGAGGATGTGAGGGTGCAGGCGGATGTCATTACTTTCCGAGGCATGATAACCAAGGTATGCTTCCAGTACCAAAGGCGGGCATATATATATATGTTGTGTGGAAGAAGACAGCCAGTCATGGCAGAAAGATGTAAGGACCATGCTGACTGGACGGCAGATCCTCATAGCCGCTTTTGACGACTTTGGGGACTTTGAGATGAACGCGACTAACTTCCAGGTCCGCGACAACTTCCATCCGTTGTACTTCGACTCCGGCTAACAGATCGAAGGGTACAATGTAAGGCGACAAGCACATCCTGCATGTCAGGCGACACACGCTTACGGCAGACAGCTTCATCGAAGAGAACCACTCATACAAAGAAGCCTCCAAACAGGCACAGAATGCACAGCAACCACGGCGAGGCCAGCCGTCACAGGAGATGATGCAATACTGGGGTCGGCAGCAAATCAAACCCTTGCTGTATGCACTTGGGAATGCTGACAACTGGCAGGCTACCACTTCGAAACCCTCTCCGTCCTACCCAGACCTTGGAGCGAATGTAGCCGCGAAGAAATCGATGTGCGCGAAACACAAGTCACCAACAATCACGCCCAATATTGCTCCATCGTACGGACAGGCATTGGTACAATCAGCCTCGTAATAGGCGGCGAGGTGGACTGCCTTCTAGGCGAGAAGCCCGCGAACCCGGACGATCCTATCCCTTGGGTGGAGTTGAAGACGAGTCAGGAGCCACGATTTGACAGCCACAGAGAGATCATCAAGTACGAGAAGAAGCTGTTAAAGTACTGGGCACAGTCATTCCTTCTCGGTGTTCCCAAGATCATAGTTGGCTACCGCACGCAAGACGGCTTCCTCACAAGTATGAACGAGCTGGATACGCAGCGAATACCTGGCATGGTGAAACGTGAGGGCCACAGCTGGGACGGGAATGTGTGCATCAACCTTACTGGTGCTTTCTTGGAGTTCTTGAAGCAGACAGTTGTTGGAGAAGGCGTGTGGAGGATCAAGAGACGGAAGAACGCTAGGCAGATAGAAGTCGTGAAGATTGAAGAGACGAGGACTGGCAGTATTCTCAAGGAGAGCTTCAAAGCTCACAGGGAGCAGTTACGAGCACTGGAGATTTCTGCTGCGCTTGGGTAGAAACCGGTGTGGAACTCGGCCCGAGTTTTGCTTGATCGTCTCGAACTTGCAGGCAGCCGTGGGTATACCAGCCGACTATACTACTGCTCACAGGCTACTAGCTGTGACGGAGACATCCTTCGTTATCTCAAAACGATACGCCGCTGGTGGATGTTTGGCCGGACGATGCAGGAGCCCCATTGCTACTCGAAGAACAGGAGATGGGCGAAAGTCACGAAACCTCGGTACTTCACAGCCGGATCCTGTTGTCAGCGATTGCACTTGGTGTTCATGTGTATGTGTGTGTGCTGGATCAGGCTGCTTCGATAGGCTTTCTTGGTGTACCAAATAATGGACACCGCAGTTGCCTTTCCTGGATCTCTGTCATCAGCAGGTGTTTACTGTAAGACGTCGCCGCTTCCTACATCTCGGCATCGCAACTTCCTTGTGCACCAGAGGCCTTGACAACTGCTTCTTCGGCGCATATTCAGCTTGGAGCCGGACTCACTCCTCATCACCGTACACACTAAACGGCTTCCACTTCCAACCACAACCCACAAGCACTTCCTCATTCACAAACTATCTAGAACGACCGATCAGAAATCAACAAACCAGCATGAAGTACTCACGCGAACAGCGCGCCGAACAGCGCCAACAACACCCCACCGTCCCTCCAGCTATCACGCAAGACGAAAACTCGGGCCCAGTTTTCTTCTGGCGCGAGTTCGAAGAGCCCTATGGTTTCCTTTGTCAGTGGTACATCTCCCACTTCACGGATACTGAGGTACATCCAACACACGTCTTTAACTGCGCGGAGCAGTATATGATGTACCGGAAAGCTGTTCTTCTTGCCACACCGGATCCGCAACCTGCAACTGCGCCCAGCGAGGAAGGGGAAGGTAGTAAGAAAGGCAAAGGAAAGAAGAGCGGCAAACAGGCCATTATGAAGCGACCGAGCAATAGACGCGAGGAAGACGACCCAGCCCTTTTGCCGGACAAGATCCTCGCGGAGCGCAAACCCGGAGCGCAAAAGGCGCTGGCGAGGAGCGTGAGATTCACAGATGTGCAGGAGAAGGAGTGGGAGCGCATCAAATTCGACGTCGTCGTGCAAGGGAGTTGGTGCAAGTACAGTCAGAATCCCGATCTGAAAGCGAGGTTGTTGGCTGCGGGTGAGAGGGAGCTGGTAGAAGCGAGTCCGCAGGATACTGTCTGGGGCATTGGTTTCAAGGCGCAGTTTGCGGAAGAAATGAGGAGCGAATGGGGCAGCAATCTGCTTGGAAAGGCGTTGATGACTGTGAGGGAGAGACTGAGGGTTGGGGAAGTGGAAGTGGAGGTGGCCCAGGTACAAGAAGAGCAAGTGGGGGAGGAGCCGGTGAAGGAGGAGTAGAGTAAAGAGCTGGTGGATTCTGCGTGCTGGAGCTGTTTTGGTCATCAACACCGCATGGCGACTACAGGCCGGCCTCGTCTACACATAGCACGACATTCTTTCTGTACACGAAAATGGAGCAGATTCACAACGTAATTAACTAATGCTAACAAGGCTAAATTCTCTTTCCTGACGCACTCACAATGCAGGAAACTCGGACCGAGATTGCAGTGCATAGCCCTTTTCGACGCCATCAGCCCTCAATTGCGTACTGTCCTCTAACATATGAGACGCTCTCGCAAACTGGCTTGATCCAGCGTGCGTGAGTATCACCACAGAGGCTTCCAACCACATTATGGGCCAGCTTTGTGGATGAGGCGGATGCCGAGGGTTTGTACGTGCATAAGTACACTCTCGATCGATTGGCTGTAATGAATATGTAGTGGATGACTTCGCTTACGACCCCGCGACGCCCTGCTGCAAGGCCGGTAAACAGACGACATCCAGCTCGCTCTCTCGTACCGAGGCCTAGTAACATTGAACATGGCCGCTTTCTCTAAAAGTCAATACGTCAAACCGGCTACTGTATTGTCCTAGGACTCCGTAGGTACTCCCAAATCGCGTTATCTACCTTCATTACACTACTGTAGAGTGTAATCCTTCGTGTAGAGTCTAATCCTTAGTATAGAGCCTATCGCTAATAAGTTATTTAGCGTATTAAGAGCGTATTACAGCCGAAGGAGCGGCTAATAGTAGAGCTAGTAGTATATAGTATATATACTAAGACGATAATAGTAGTATAGTATCTTGAAGTATTATTAATAGCTTATAAGCCGGCTTATAAGCCTATATAGTATATCTACTACTTAATACTCTCTAGCCTCGCCTCTATATAAGCTAATTACTTATAGATCTACTAGTTCTTAACTTCTAAGCGACGGACCTTCGCTACGAGGCTACTACTACCGATAGGCTCTTTATTATTATCCTCGTCCTTATCTTCTTTAGCTATAAGGCTAGCGTAGTAGCCGCTATAATTAGCCGGCAAGTAGTACGCGTAGCGAGTAGTAGTACTAGTAACGCCTAACGCCTTACGAGTATCGGTAGAGTATACTATATAAGCTACCTTCGTATTAGTATACCTCTTATAAGGTATTATTACGACAATACCTTCGCTAGAGAAGAGTAAGCGACCGACGTAGTACTACCGGCGTTTCGACTTGTCTAGCTCTTTATTAAAGGCCTTCTTCGTCTTATAATACTATATAGTATTATCGATAGCTAAGCGATTATCGAAGGTACGTAGAGTATTCTTTAAGCGGCCCTTTTAGTCTACCGGCTTACGAGGCGCTAGTACTAGTACTTCTAGTATAGCCGTATTATAGCTACGTAGTAGTAATACCGGAATATCGTATACGTCGGCTCGCTTAGACTAGCGCTTACGACGACGAGGTAGACGAATCGCTAGAGCTAGAGCTAGAGGTAGTAGAGATACCGGAGCGGCTAAGGTTACCGGAGCGGCTAAGGTTCGTAGCGGTCTATATTATTATTAGTAACTAAAGTAACTTAAGATTAAGATTAGAAGATTAAGA